>JAJOON010007529.1:0-21490 GCA_029582645.1 Solanum megistacrolobum | reverse complement strand
TCGCTTTATACAAACACAAACGCACTTTATACACTTGCGTTTGTATAAAAAACGAGAGAGGCGAGGGAGAGAACGAGAGTGGCGAGCGAGATTCACCATGAGAGAGGTGAAATAGCAACAGTTTGCTATGAGGTACAATTAAATCAAACTATATTTATAGCATTTAATTTGAATTAATAGTTTGCTATTATATACAATTTTCCCATCGAAAATAGTTGATAAATTTTAAGTATTGAATCTAATTTTATAAAGGAAATAAGTAAAAACTCCATCTATCTAATTTTAGTTGTTATGGTTGTCTTTTTTTAAATCAAGGGATAAGAACTTTGATTAACATTTTATGATGTATTTTTTCATCATATTAATATGAAAAAAATTGCAATTTATAGTACTTTTCGTATAGTTTTTGAATATTTAAATATCGAATTAATGTAATCTAATTTAACTTTGAAAATTAGTCAAATTAACTTTCGAAAAGCGCAACATGACAACTAAAAATGGACGGAGGAAGTATATGTTGGTATTGAATGATGTAACCATCACTAAATGTTTACTTTAGTTATTTCCACGGATATTTTGATTGAATCGATCTGAAAGGAAAAAAAATAGTAATTGTTTCATATGAAAAAATTAGGAAATTTCTCACTATTTCAATGAGAATTTATTTTCCACCTTGCATTTTCTCAGTAATCTAATTCAATGAAAAATGAGAAAAAAAAATTTATGTAGCAATAAATTTTCCACTAATTTAAAATGGGAAAACTTTTGTTTCTAGTAGTGTATAAATCCTGATAAAGGGACTAAATAAAATTTGAACTGACCATATAGAGCAATTTTAGAATTACCTTTGTCTTTAGTCTCTTTAAACAAGGGGATTCAAAAGGTAATGAAAAAATAAATAAATAATTGATTTTGCCCTATTTAATTTGCACTATACGATTTTCCAACAAAGGGAATTCAATTGAAATACTTATAAGTACTTCTGATATTCACCAAAGCCATAATTAAAAAGTACCAATTATAAACAAGAGGAGAGGATGCTATTTATTTAAAGAAAATACCCCTCAACTTATAAATTTATCCAACCACGCTCTCATAATATGATTTTTATGTTGGTTGTTACGTACCACAACTTTTTTGATTCTTGATTGGTGTAACAACTCCATCCTTCCTCCAATCAACACCAACCGGTAATTTGAATATATCATACGACGTAACATTATTAATGTCTTCTTGTTCCTGCATCGGTTTTTCGTAACCTAAATAAATAGAATTAAATTCCCGATTTGTCATGTCTGCAAAAGCATTGTCAGTAAGGCTGTAAGAAAGGTTTAGTGAATTGAAGAAATCAATGAATTGAACATTTGATTGATAAATTCCAAATCTCATATTCCATTCAGCTTCATTTTGGTATTTTCTTCTGTATTTTTGGACCCAATTTTGGTACCTATTGAGAATTATTGGATCATCTTGACTTGCATTTGTGAGATAGCATAGGGTTGAAAAAATTAATAGCATAAAGTTCAAAAAAGTAATATAAGATGGCTTCATAATAGCTATAGATTTAGTATAATTGGTTGTTTAATTATTATGAGGTTAATTTGTACATTAAATAACATTATGTTGATGAGATGATTGTTAATCGTATACGTAATTATTTGATAAGTTGTTTTTTGTTCATGTAATTTGCATGGTTTGGTTGATTGTTTAATTTGTTTGTTTTAATCTTTTATGTTTACGTTTTGTGTTTATAATATGGTGGATTTGAATAGTGGGCAAATACCTCAAGGTGTGTTTGGTATGATTTACGAAGAAAAATATTTTTTGAAAAATAATTTCTAATTTTTTCATATTCGATAAATATGAAATGAAGAAATGATGTCTTTAATTTTAATTGAGACATCAAAGTGAATAGTACACACCAAATTGCAAACAAAAAAGAGATAAAGTAATTAAGGTTAATTAGCTTGATCATACTCGTTGAACATATCATAGTACACTAATTAAGGTTTATTAGATTGTAAGGACACCAAGAAATTAATTTTTTTTTACTGTGATTCTTTTACATTCATTTATTTATTTTTCAATTTTCTGTTTAGCAGAGATCAAGATCTAGTTACAGTTAACAATATTATTATTATTATTATTATTATAATTATTTATGTGTTATAGTAATGACACAAATGGGCCAAATAATATTCCAACATATGCTAGAAAATCTTGAGTTCAGGTGAGATTAAAGATCCGATCCAATTGGATATTCGATTAAGCTGAACCATTAATTTATGTTGCTAGACTCTTTATAAATGGCGATGTATATGTGTCAGATTTTTCAAAAATATTACATTTGTAGAGAATTCGATATATATGTAATATTTGGAGAGTCCGAGCAACATAATCATTAATCACAATGACTCACTAATCCCTAATTAAATACCCCTATATTTTGATTTACTTTTATTCTTTTCACATCATAACCCCTAATAATCAAGAGTTTATAGTGATTTGAACTCGTAACATTATGATTTGATAAATATGCTGGAAATTGCTCTAATATTGTATTGATTTTGGTAACTTATTAACAGATATAGAGCTTGAACATTGGGTAGTTTAACGTCCAAGCTGATTAATTAGATGATTCCACATATTATTTTAAAATTAATCATCTATTTTAAAATGAAATGAAATCGAATATAATGAACCTGAAACACTAGAATTATATAATCAAAAAATAAGTTCGTGAAGAAGCAAATCATGATTCGAATTAAAGGATCTTGACTATTAAACTATCTTAACATATGCAATTTAAGAAGGAAATGCTTTAATCATTTATTAGCAGTTGCTTAAAGTTTGAAGAGTTGGCGACCAAATTGTTATTAAAAATACAATGTCGGTTTAAGTACAAAACTTAAACTAACTTTCTTGTTAATCATAATGATTGGTGAACTCCTCACATTATTAAATGACAAAAAGCCAAATTGGAGATGGAAAAATTGCATACACCTTTCATCCAAGTTTACATGACTGAATTTCATTTTTAATCAAGTCCTAAAAAAATGACACATAATTTAATTTTAAAATAATTATTTTACTCTTAGTGAAATGACATATAGTTGCACAACTATCTATAACTTATTTTAGACCACATTTCAAAAGTCTGTCTTTCTTTCTTAAAAACCCTGTTTCATGTCAAATTACATTACATAAATAATCCAATACACACATTGAAGCTCAACTATTTCGAATTCACGCTATGTAGGGCCTCATTTAGTGGGAAACACTTCCTATCAAGAATTTTTTCATATATTCAAATCCATGATCTCTGATTCAGAGTGTACTTATAACTTCATACACTACACCATATCGTTTGACGGTGATTACTATATATATATATATTATTAAGGGGATAGTGGGGAGAAAAAGGTGAGATGGCCTACATGTGAAGTTAGTTTGGAGACAAAGTAAAAGAAAGAATAGGGTTGTGCACAAACCATTCACGTGCCTTTCCCTTTTCTCCCACAGCTCATCTTCCACATTCTCACTTCCCTCTACTCCCATGCACCTATATCACCTATCCCTATATCTATCCATTTTCCTCCTCATACTCATTTTGTCAAGTGTCACCACTCACCACATTGATTGATACAATGAGATGTTCTTTTCTTGTATCATTTTCTGATAGTGTTTACTCATGTGCTCTAAATTTTTTTTTGTGATTTGAGTTGTTGTTTTAATGCTAGGAGTGTTATATGTGTGGATCAAGCTGAATTGAGTTAGAATAGATTGAATTAATAAATAGATGAATCAGAGTTATTTGAGAGGGTGACATGCATGTATATTTGTATTTGGTGTCACTATTTAAGTTATGTCCTAATTAAATTTTAAAATTCTTGCACGTTTATTTATTTCATAATAATAACTTTAGACATGCACGGTCTAGTATTAGGTTGACAAAGTCTAACTTTATATATATATATATATATATATATATAACTAAGAGTTAGGCATTTAAATTTGAAGTTCAAATAACTTTAGGCACATACGATTGAAGTTCAACCTTGTTTTGCCTGAACTTCAGTCGTTTTTGTCAGACTTTAGTCAGTTTTGCGTCAAGTTCATGGGCATATGGCTAAAGTTCAATCGAACATGTTTGAAATTTAGCCATACGAACTAAATAATTGAATCACAACTCAACTCATTTTATTCTTATTAAGTTTTATTTTTTAAAACAAAAACTAATTATTTTCTCTTTTTATTATATTATAGTTATATTAACATATCAAAAAAGAAGTATACTATTTTGAACAGATTTCTTGAGATAATTTGAGCTATATATTTAGCTCAAATAAATTTAACATTTATATGGGCTCAACTGAGTAATTAGTGGATTGTTCACTCAAACTTAATAGGCTGGACGAGTAATATTTTTATGAGCTAATTTTATTAGCTCGATCTACACAATATTCTTGATTTATCCAATTTTTGGTCTCATGTAATATTGTTCACGCTCAAATATATATTCAATGTTGAGTGTATTAGACTTGAACAATCATTACGTCATAAGCTAATATCTTTAAATAAGCTTTTTTTTTATTTGTATGATCTTAAAACAATTATCATTGTATTATTAATATGGTAATGTTTTATTAAAGAATTGAATTTCACTCAAGATCAACAAGATCGAGCATGGCCTCTTAGAAATATATACAATTGTGAGTATGCTTGTGTTTTCAGTTTTATTTTACATGTTTTATAAGCAATGAGTCCTCTAATAAATACCCATATGGGTTGTGGTGCACTGGTGAGAGTGCTTCACCCTTAATCAAAGGTCTCGGGTTCGAGCTCTTTGTATGAAGAAAATCTTGTTGGGAGCACTAGTGCGATCCGGATTTAGTCGGAGCTCTACTATGGGCTCTGAACATCGGGTGGGAAACCAAAAAAAAAAAAAGAAGAGTCCTCTTATAAATAGAAAATTATATCATGTCTTTTCACTGTTGGTCATTCCTTTTAAAGAAAAATTCCCTTGCAATATAATACCGGTATCTAATTATAGACAAAAATGATTTTTGAATTTTGTATGAAGGCAATTTAATCTGTGCTGTAAAATAATACTTTCTCTATTTTATATTAATTGGTCATTTCTCATTTTATACGGTATTATGAAAATTATGAATAAAATGGTCAATTTTATCAGTTTATCCTTTATCAATATTAATGAACATCTAGATAATTTATGAAAAATATGCTTAATAGCATAAGACATATGAATAGATATTATTGGAATACATATAAAGTAATTAATGAACTTTTGAAGGAAAAAAAATCTTTGGAATTTCTAAATTTGTGTAGGCTTCCCAATTGTAGGGGTAAAATGATTTAAAAAAATAATAATTTCATATTGATTTAGCAAGTGAACAAGTAACTAATAAAGGATACTCAAATTATGACCTGTCTAATTGAATATCTCAACATTTGATAAAATACTTTTATTTCGGTTCAAATTTTAGAAATTTCTTTGTGCAATGTAAAATATGTCATCTCTTTTAATTATACACAAATGAAACATGCTTAAGATTTTACAGCTTATTAAAGCGAATGCGTATAATTAAAGAAGTTGACATAATTTAAATGATTAACTTATCTATGTAATAGACACTTGAGAATACGCGCAAAAAAATTTCCAAAATTGAATCGTAATATTTTTCATGTATTAAAATGGTTAATTGGAACAAATCATAATTTGATTACCCTTTTTTTTGTAACCTCTCCCTCGGAGGAGCTTTCACCTTCATTAATTTTTTGCTCCTAGTACTCAAAATCCACAATCTTAAAATTGAAGATAAATGATGTACCATTCAAACAATTTTCTTTTGTTCATAATTTGAGTATCTAAATAAAATTTACGAGACTGATAATATACTATGTCAAATTTATTTAAGACAAGTTGAAAGTGATAACACGTTCTACAGAAAATATAGTACAGAGGTACTGTACAATCTGAGGGACATGATGAGTTTTACATGGTGAAGTGTAGATTGATTATTTTTGGATTAATTGGTGCAAGTTTGTGCCCAATCATGCCCATGCAACTCTTTGATTGACCATCCAATTCAATCAGACGGTGTTCAATAGCACGTGTATGACAATTTATTTGTACATACTAACACTACAGTCGAATGTTTTTTCCTCCGAAGGAATGTGTCAAGTCAATAAAGATCAAACAATACGAAATGAGGGATAATAATACTTAGTTGTGATATTACTGAAGAAAGGATTGTTCAAGTTTATATAAGAAAATTGCCCATCTCATTAACCAAGGATGCGCGACTTTTTTATTTTTCAACACTTACACTAACCTCGTAACGGATCGGAATATCCTTAAACATACAAAATTATTATAGATCTTATGGGTCCTAAGCAACAATAGCTTGTATTCAAGTTATTAAAAAAGAGAGGACAATGTTAAAGACTATACTGATTTAGTTCAACAACAACAACAAACTCGGTGTAATTCACAAGTGAGATTTCCTATTCCAACTTTGAGAAAGTAGAAAAATTATTTCCGATAAATTTTTTATAAGGCATGGTCTCAAGGGCACGTGGTTTCTGATTCCTCTACATTAAACTACTGCTACTTTCCAGTAATACCATTGAGACTCAACCTCTCTAACCAGCTGTAGATAGCTGTCCCAATCTTCCCATGTGACCCCCCCACCCCCAAACTTATAGAAAAAAAAACCATAGGTTAAAAATAAAAAATAAAATAACAATATGTATATCATAATGTTGATAATCATCACCACCATGTCCTTGTGCTAGTTTTTATGTTCTTTTTTCTAAACATTCCATGTTCCCTTCACTATATAAATCACACATCCAATTCTCATTTCTAGTTTGGACTACTTTGCCTTTCAATTTCAATCCAAAATGGCACAATTACCTCCTAGAGTACCAAACATGATTAAAAATTGGCCTGATTTTTCACCACATCAAAAAATCGAAACCACTACTGTCAATCACCATCATCAGAACCCGTCATGGGTAGATGAATTCCTCGACTTCTCATCATCAAAACGAGGGTCTCATCGGAGATCCATTAGCGATTCCATCGCGTTTCTCGAAGCTCCAATGGTTGAAGAATGCCGAATTAGGCTATCGAGTTCGGGTACTCGGACAACAACGGGCACGGAATTCGATAGATTCGACGATGAACAACTTATGTCTATGTTTAATAATGACGACATTGCAAATAATAATGAACACAATTCCAATCCTTCGTCCCCTTCGGATCATAACAGTATTATTAATCACGAAGAAAAGAAAATTATTCATGGAGAGGAGCAGCATCCGCAACAGCTTAAGATTGAACCTGAAGAAGTTGAAAGTTCATGCAAGTCTGATAATGAACAAACTACTGCTGATGATCTTGTTGATAATTCTAGCGAAAAAATCATCGATCCAAAGAGAATTAAAAGGTAAAATAAAAGTCAATTATTCCTTCTGTTTCATCAACTAATAGTTATTATATCAGAAAGTCACATTTCTGGTGAGACTATCTAATGATAGTAAGAAAACTCTATACAATTATGATAGTACAAATTTTAACTTTGTTGCTTTTACATAACTTCCTTCTTAACCATAGTTCATTAATACAACATCGGCATTATTTGATTCCAAATTCAGAGCGATTTAGTGTACATTATATGAACATAAATGTCTGAGCTTAATATAGTATAATAGTAAAAGTATACTACAATGTCTAAGAAAATTGTGGAATTTATTTAATGTTTATTGATAATTATTTGGTAATAATTATATTTTTGTTTTGAATTATTGGTTTTAATATAGGATCTTGGCAAATAGACAATCAGCACAAAGGTCACGGGTGAGGAAATTACAGTACATATCAGAGCTAGAACGTAGCGTTACTACACTTCAAGTAAGCAAAATAATTTTATTTTCTATAGTAATTAATGACATTAAAAGTTGTTTAATTTTTTAATAATTTTGAGTATTTATATTAATTAATTAATTAATTTTTCTTGGTTTTATGAAGGCTGAAGTTTCAGTATTGTCACCAAGAGTTGCATTTTTGGACCACCAACGTTTGGTTCTAAATGTTGATAATAGTGTCCTCAAGCAAAGAATTGCAGCTCTTGCCCAAGATAAAATATTTAAAGATGGTAAAATTTACTTCTTTTTCACTCAACTATATACTATAATATATTCATTTTTCTATATATGTAGCTTCTTTTGTACTCTCATTAATTATTTTAATACCTCCCTAGCTACATCAATTAGTCCCAATTCTACATATCTATTTTAAAAAGTAGTAGTAGTAATTTTCACTTTGTATACACTGTATAATTTTTCGATGAAAGATACTCAATTGATAATCATTATTCTTGATTGTTGAATATAATGTTACGTTTTCCACTACTAGAAAATATGAAATTAATTAGCTAAAATTTATTGGTAATCTCCCGCTAATTGATTTTTCGTATAATCCATTGTTTATCCATAGATAAATGGAATTAACATATGATTTTTGTTGTTAGTTCAACTACGAAATTTTGTTCGTCGCTAATTTTTTTTTTTTTTTTTTTGTGTGTGGGAATATAGCTCATCAAGAAGCATTGAAGAGAGAAATAGAGAGGTTGAGGGAAATATATTACCAACAGAACTTAAAGAAGATGGAAAATGATGATGATGATGATGAACACCCAATAAAGACACAACAAGATGTTAATGGCTCTGAGAAGAAAGAACAGCTTGTCAACTGATTTTTCAGCTATAGGTACACTTTTGTTGTTATTTCAGTAAGATTTATATGTGTTATCATCCGTGGCGGAGTCAGAAAATTTGACAAAAAGTATACAAAATTAAATATACACTCATATAATAGCTAATATGTAACCTCCACAACAATAACAATAACAACATATCCAATGAGATTTGGATCGGAGGGAGTAAAATATACTCAGACCTTATATTTGTAGAAAGGTTGTTTCAACATTTAACCTATATATATACACCACATAATTTTCTGGCGATAATTTGCATCAAACCACTCTTCGCCTAAGATGACTTTTATCCATGGTTACCATCAACGATCCAATGTGATGGATGAGTTTCTCTTCACTCTTAATTAGTTAATGACCTCAAGTTTAATTTGAGCTCTCTAGAAATAGATAAAACTTATAATAGAAAGCCTTTTTTACTTTAATGAATTCTTTATAGGTGATATGAATCTGAATTAGTTAGATGAGTGTGTTAATAAAAAAAAAATACTTAGCATATTGTTGAAAATACCAATAAATAGTAGGGGTGGGAGGGTGGGAAGAGGGGACCAAAATTGGTACCAACAAATAGTAATGTCATAATTAATAGTATAATAATAATAAAGATACCAATGATGGTCAATCCTAATCTATGAAATAATGGTGGAAGACTCTTCCCTACAAGGAAACAATAATTTCCATGAAAAGGAAGTATTAGAAGAGTAATGATAAAAAATATTTATGTCACAAGTTTGAACTGAAAAACCAGCTATTAATGTTTGTGTTACGATAGATTGTCTGTATTACACCTTTTGGAGATGCGATCCTTCCGCTAACCCTAATAGCCCCATTATTTGTATGCAGGATGAAAAAAGAATGTAGCTTGAGGAGAAGCACTATGCAGATTCATGTGGTGTTTGGACCTACCAAGAAAGTTTCTTATTATGGAGGGGACAAGATAAGGTCACTTGAATTCTTGCATTGATCTCTCAATTTCTAGGGGACCATATAAACAACTTAAATTGTTTTTCTGCTTAGGGATGAGTGTCTTATTATTATTTTTATTTTTATTTTTCAATCATTAATTTCTCTATTTTTTTTAATTAAAAAATATTTCTATGAACTACTTTCAAAAAATTTTATTGTTGGAAGGGGGCATGTGGAGTTCTTTGTATTGGGGATTGTGACTTGTCAGTTAGCTGTTTGATGTCAGGGTTAGTCAGTGCTTTTCTTGTGAGTGGTTGTTATTTTAAATTATTTTTTTATCTTGTTACTATGTATTATCTTGGTAAATGTAAATATTTCTTTCATTTTATTGTATTTGAAATCACAATTTCGGATTAGTTGGAATCGGTTGTATGAATGAATCTTTTCTATTCATTCTAATGTTACATAGCAATTTTCTATCTAATACTTATTGTTATGTTGAGATTTTTCTTGGGAGGTTACACTGAATATAATGTTGTTATTGTGTACTTATTGCTACATTAATATGCAAATGATTGGTAGGCGAGACGAGAAAGGTTCTTGGTAAATATATGGAACCCTAGGGGGTGTTTTTCGGAGTGGAACTTTTGAAAACACATTTGGCCATATAAGAAATCAACTTCAAGTTGAATTTCGAAATTAAAACACCAAAAGATTTTTTTCACTCTAAATTATTCACAAAAATTTGAATACAATTTCAATTTGTATTCATAATCAAACACAACTCAAATTTTCAAATATCATTTATCACTTTGAAAACAAAAAAATACTTTTTTTTTCAAATACTCACAGTTTTCATGGTCAAATGCCCCCTTAATCTCAACTGGTTAGTATTGTGTATTCGTCTTACATGTATTTTTTGCTTTTATTATGTTCCATTCTTAGTATGCAATTTAATACTCTCCCAGTCTCATTTTAATTATCGTTTTAGCTTTTTCTATGCTCATAAAAGAAAATTAATAATATAAGATATAGTTTAAAAGAGGAAAGGCTCAAAATAGTCCCTCATCTTTGGGTTAAAGCTCAAAGTCATCCTTGAATTTTCACATGGAGCACTAATAGTCCATCATGTTTGCAATATTGGTGCACTTTTAGTCCTTCTCCAAAATTTTGCCTATTTTTTAACATTGATTTTATCCATAACTTATGTATGATATGTTCAATCGTCATTTTATATATTTAGTAGAAATAATAACTCTATATAAGAGAATGTGAGAAGAAAAACATCTTGTTTTGTTAAGTAGAAATTGTATTGCAGGTAAAGTCGAGAGGTTCATCACGATAAGTTCACGTGCAATAGTACAATTTTTTTTCTTTTCTTCCAACGTCATATGTTAAGATGTTCTTAGTTTAGCTGCAGTAATATTTCTACTGAACAGAACAATGTGTTCTTCTTATCACCTTCTCTCATATAGAGTTTTTATTTCTACTAAATATATAAAAAGATGATTGGACATTTCTTAGATAAAATTGTGGACAAAATTAATGTTAAAAAATAGGCAAAATTTTTGAGGAGGACCAAAAGTGCACCAATATTGCAAACATGAGGGACTATTAGTGCTCCATGTGAAAACTCAAGGATGACTTTGAGCCTTAACCCAAAGATGAGGGACTATTTTGAGCCTTTCCTCTAATTTAAAACGATAATTAAAATGAAACGAAAGGAGTATGATATTAACGTGACATTTTTTATTAGCCTTCATGAATATTAAATTCTAAATTCATAATTAAAAATTTATAGTGAGTTAAATACTATATAGTGAATTTCAATGTTTGTGGTCAGTCATCTTTGACTGTCAGTCAATAGTAACTGGGGCTAATAATATAAAATATAGAAACAAAATAAAAGTTAAATAGTATTGCAAAAAAGATAAATTCTTTAAAGCCAAAAATGTACAAATAAAGTTTTCATAAAGTTAAGCACATGCACATAAAATTATGCATATAATTCAGCTGAAATTTATAGTTAGAGCTAAAAAATTGGAAATACTCCATTTATTACAACAATGATAATAATTCAACTTTCAGATTTGTCATTCTATGAAAAGCACATGCTATGTTTTGAATTTCCATCACAATAATTGAAAAATCAATGGGTTGAAATTACTTCATTCTTAATTGAGTCTCGAGCTGGAGCATTAAATGAAAAACCTTTCGATAATAAATGTTTTATCCATCTTAGTGGTCTACCCAATGCGACTCTAGATAGGCCGGACCAGTAATATTTGGATACGAGATGATGACAACAACAACATACCTAATATAATCTCAGAAGTAACGTTCTAAAGAGATTAGAGTGTGAACAGATGAGTCCGAGCTTAAAACAAACATTTTTTAGGCACCACATACCAAAATGGACCCTCCCTAAAAACACAAACCAAATCAGAGAGTTCACCCCCCTACTATATTAACTGTCTATTCAACATGGAGTCCTCAATATTATCATTTTACAATACTCTTCACATTTACATACATTCGATAGGGGTGGACAATTCATCCATTTGTAGGTGAAGTGCCCGGTAGGGGTGGACAATTCACCCATTTGCAGATGAAGTGTCCATTTTGGTCTGTATTTTTAGAAAAAGTCCGTTTGATATATGATGCCCAAAAAGTGTATTTTGAGACCGAACTCGTGAACATATCTTATCTCTACATTGGTAGAGAGATTGTTTCCAATAGACCAAACCTGAACTATATTGCAAATAACCAGATATCATGTCCAAAGAAAAATGGACCAAGCTTGAAGAGTTGAGGAAAAAGTCAATACCATTACATGGTATATATATACTATTGTAAATCCAAAAACTAATACATAAAATAAAGTCACATCCCTATGCAATAATCACATTAGAGTTACATCCATCATTACCTAATGGAATTTGAAGTACTTGAGACTTCTAAAGCATTACAAAGAAGGCCCCAAAACAAAAACTTAGATAAATCAGCCTGAGCTATAGTATGCCTTCTCCAAAATGCTTGCATAACAACCTTCCGGCGAGTAGTATAAGAAGCACCATGTCAAATGTAAGTTAAACATCTGCAAAATCCTGTATTGTCATAAGAAAAATATTTTAGATACATAGATAAGCAGGTTATGCAGATAACAAGAAGCTTTAGGGAACATCAAAACAGGTCTACTCGGAAGTATGCAGACAATGCTTAAGGTCGATGATCTTTCGCGTGGAAAAGCAAAGTCGGTAACTTTTTTATGTTTTGTAATGTATCCCCAAACACTTCTACTAAAAATGTTGCTTTACATATCCATCGTTGTACACATCAGTTTCTAGATTGAGCTATAAGCATTAGCAGGCACAACTATGGTTTAGAGATATGCCAAATCTGCATTATTACTAAGGACTGCAGAAGAATGTATAATTTCGAATATTTCATTGATAATATACACAAACTTCATAGAAATTTTATCACTGAAACACCTGAGCGGAAAAGTGACAGACTAGATGTATTCTATCTTCCTTTTCTTTGTTGGAGGTGATATAGAAATAAGACATTATGGTCACAACTAAGACGTTCTCTTTCAAAATTTATTTGGCTATAAGTGATGGCTGATATGTTGTTGATTCTCTTATTATCCTAAACATTTTTCGTAATGTAGAAGGTTAAGATCTCAAATGAAAGACAGCTCCACGACAAGAAAGCAAAATCATACAGCAGAAAACCAATTTTCAATTTAGCAAAGAGAATTGACCAAGATACAATACAGTTCATTCCCGTACTATAGATACAGAAATGCAGGACAATTCATACCCCTTTTTGAAAATCTTGAAGCTCTCTTTTTGGTGCTTTATACATCCTATATCAGAATCTCAAAAGATAACAGAGTTCCCAAATGATAATGCAAAATCAGATAGCAAGCACCAACAATAGAAGAATTGAAAATTAAAATACAAATAAAAGGAGAGAAAAGAGAAACAAAAGGACGGAAGAAGACTGTACTTCCTCCTTTAGAAGACTGAAAAGAAAAGTTTATAAACGTCCTTTTCAAAAAATAATAATTTATATATATATATATTATATGTAAAGGTAAATCTTAATATCCTTTAAAAGGGACATGTGAAGATTCATATAAAGGTTTGGGGCAAAGAAAATAAATGTTTTGAAAAAAAGGAAAATGATCAAATTTTGGATGTTTGAGAGTAAAATTTCCAAGAAAAGGCAGACATGAGAGTAAAGATTGATGCATACAACTTAAAAACTTTGCAATGACAAAGTGCACGTTTCACCCTATATAAAGAGCAAAGTACAGGTCCGAGATTGTAAAGATAGTAGGAATGGCTTAGTTGAATGAAGGAGACTGGGTTGAAATAGTAACTGAGCCTAGATCCACTTGAATGTAGTCACTTGAAGGATGAGGTAAACAAGGAAATGGTAAAGCAAAAACCCAACAAATAAGTTATGTCTCATGCAGAACCTCAGAAAAACTAGACCTGTAGCAAGCAAATATCCGTCCACAATGACCTACTTTCCATTTTAGCTAGTCCAAAAACAATTAGACCCATTTACTTAATTGGAATTATCTCCTACTCTAACCATAAAAACTTGTATTCTATTAGTTTAATCTTCAATTTGATCTATGTTCAACTACGCGTTCTTCCGTTTTAGCTCTTGAAGTGATGTTTTAACACTTGTATCTTAAAATAATAATACCATACTCTATTCAACTTTCTCCTCTACATCTCTATGCAAGTCATAGTAGGTCATGTATTTTGGATGATTAAATATGTTCCAATATTCCAATAATTTATTTTGAAATATCTGATTTCCAAGTCTTTACTGTTCCTTTTCTTTATATACTCAATTTCGAAGTGTCCAACATCTGTAGTGACTAAATATTTTAGTCTAATTGAAATAATCATGTAAACTGCAACATAAAAGTGGTGAGTGACAGAAAAATGATGAAAAAATAGACCAACATATAATAGGAAAGGGGAACAGTGCAACAAAAAAGACCTTCGGCGATTGACTTATTGAAATAAGGCATCATGCAAAGCAGAGGATGGGAACATGGAGATAATCATACATGACAAGGTAGAAGACAACATAAAGCACCATAAGTTTGCATTTACCTGCATTTCAACCATGGAACTGAAGATTTGGCAAAGCAAATCATTCATCTGCGGGGCAGTCGGGAGTTTCTGAAATTTTATCCTCACTTTCTGGAACTTTACTTTTTGGACTCATGTTTCTGAGGTCCTTCACTATATCCTCAAGGCCCATCAACCTCTTATCCAGCATCTGAACCTTACCCATAAAATTCTCAAACTGACCAGCATATTCTTCCTCTGCTTCTTTTGCTTTTTGTTCCAAGAACAAGCAATTGGATCGAGTTTCTTCCTCTTGCTTGAGGCGTAGCTTTTCCATTTCAGCAGAGCTCAACATTAGACCTCCAGGACCAGCATCTTTGTAGTATGGTTCTTCAGACAGCTGGAATTTTTTCCTGTACTCAGAGAACTGTTTCTGGGTTTCCTTCAATGCCTTCCTGTAACCATCCAAAATATTTCCCATCATAAAAAGCTCCCGTTCAAGACGACAAATATCTCCATCCCTTTTTTGTATTTCCTCACATTTAGACTTATGCAAGTGATCAATTACGCTGTCCCTTTTATGCACTTCGCTAAGAAAAATTTGCTGGTTTATGTTTAGTTGATCCTCATTTTGTTCCTTTGCTTCATACATCATCCTAGCCTTCATCATTAGATGCTGCATTTGCTCCATGCATGATCCAAAATCTAATGGCTTCTCGTCCCATTCCCCCTCAATCCTCAACCTCTTGCTGCTGCCATGGAGAGAATGATGAGCCACATCAGGCTCAATCTCCATCTCTCTCTTACTTCCACTGCCAAAAAAGGGACCACCTGTATGCATCTCATCTCTAGTAGCGAGAAGCTCAACTGAAGACTGATCATGAAGTTGCCCCTGTGAAGTAAATCCAATCTGTGTACTTTCCATCGTTTGAAGTAGATTTCCTGTCAACCCATCCCCAACAAGAGTACCATTACTAGGAATAACATCAAATTCATCTTCAACCTCATGCCTCTCTGCTCCTTCATCCTCCTCCTCAACATCATCATCATTCACATTATCATTGTCATTGTTAGTGTCGTTGTCATCTGCCAACTCATGGCTTTCTTTCTTCTCCTCATCATTATCCAAAGACACTGCTTCCTGCATCTTACATCTCTGTAACAAAGGTTCGTTAGCATCTTTTCTTTCATCAAAAAGCCACTGTTTATCTTCCTCTTCCTCTTCCTCTTCCACCACTTCCTTCTCTTCCTTGTGTTCCTCAACATCCATCATCTCCACATCCTTCACCTCTTGCTTCTGGCCAAGATCCTGACCCAACGTCAACTCAATACTCAGTTCCTCCCCTAAAGCTCCATCCAATTCTTGAGCTTCGATTGACCCACCGACTCTTGCATTGTCCTCATTACCACAGTCATCCTCCTCCTTCACATCAGCTTCAAACTCCACCTTTTCTGGCTCTTCACTATACAACACCTGCTCACGCTGTGACTTTATCAAGTATTGCAAATGTGCAGCATAATAACAGTCCACTAACTGGTCCCCTTGTGTCAATTCCTTCTCCACCATGAACCAGAACAATCCAGCCCAATCCACTTTCTCAGGGTGCCCATCTTTTATAGCCTTAGTCCAACTTAATACCTCATTAGGCATTATCCACGCGTCCTCGTGCAAAAGCACCCAAATTGACACAAAGTTCTCAAGAAAGCTTATCGACTCCTCAGACAAGGGATCAGCATCCACGTCCATACCATCAACCACAGCAACACTACCTTTGTCCTTCTTCAAAGGCAGCTTAAGTGCCCGCCCTAAATCAGCCCTATTAACCGCAATTCTAAAATCATTAACATAACTAGCCCTCAACTTAGAATCATAAGTAGCAATCAACTGTGCAATCAAATCCACCCTTAAATCTCTATCAAACTCTATATGTACAAAATCCCACAACCCCAAACGCCTCAGTAACTTCTCATGCCTATCAAAATCAAGAATCTTGGAAGGGAAAAAAGGAACAGGCTTTAGGTTTTCCTTAAGCGTTTGCATTTTTTTCTCAATAGCTTGTAACTTCTTTGTGTGGCATTTACCCTTCTTCCGCTTAGTGCGCTTGTTAGTATTACTAGGCGACATCATTCGAAGGTCAGTAACACTTACCTCTGTATCTGCAATTGGTAGATCCACAGTTAAACAAAAATCAGCATTTACATCAGCCGTAACAACTTCAGCTTTCTGATGAGGGTTTTCTAGGTCTTTTTCTTCAAGAATCACATCTGGGGTCTCTTGATTTTGCGAACTGGAGATGGGATTTTCTTGGTTTTGAGGATTAAGGGGTTCCAAGATTTGGGGTTGAGATTGAAACTCTGAATTTGGGTTTTCTTTGTCTGGTTCGTTTGCGTTGTTAGAGTCGTCGATGGTTGGTTCTTGAATTGGGGAATTTGACATATCTATATAGAGGAACAGTTTTCCTTTGGGAATGAGCAAGAAATTCAGGTTTTTGAAGGATCAAATTCAGACGATTTTGATTTTTTTTGAGAAGAACAGTAGCAGGGTTTTTCTTGAATTCTGTTCAGTCCTTTAATTTCTTATTCATTGTGCTTCTCCTTCCAAATTCCAAATGGGCTTGGATCAATATTCAAACAATAATTTTTAATTTTTTTGGCATTTAAATTGGTTGATTGATACTACAATAATATTTTTGTTGTCCTAATTTTGTGACATTTTTTTCTTTTAGTAATATTCCAAAATATTTGTTTTTTTTCATGTGAATTTTGTTTAAAATGATATGATAATTCAAGTTTTATATCAAACTAGAAGCAAAAAGAATAGAAACATAGATATACGAGATAAGGTGAGATTAGTTTTAGCAATAGACAATATGTGGAAAGTGGGCTGAGATGATTCAGACATGTTAAGAGAAGAAACACAAATGTCCTGGTGAAGAAGGTCTAGAGATTGACATTGATAGGTCTAATGAGAGGTAGATGTAAATGGAGAAAAATTATGGATAGGTGATTAGACATGGCATAACATATCTTAAATTCACTTAGGACATGATCATGGATAAGTCGAGGGCATGAAAATTGAGGATTAGGGTAGATTGTAGATGATTAATCGGTAGTCGTACAGAATCACCCTTTCATATGAGGGAGCATGAAAAATGTTGTTTTTGTTGTTGTTGTTGTTGTAATACGTTAGTTAGGAAACTTACAAATTTTCTCTTTGTAGAAGTCGATCGCCTGCAATAGTCACAGCTCAAATTACTGAAGGTCGAGAATTTCCAGCTCCGCCTTAACCCTAGTTGTTTTCTAGACAATTTAGAATGCATTTTCAATACTCATAATGATCTTAATATAGACAATATTAGGGCGTAAGGTTAGATTAACTAATGGGCTGACTCACTCAGTTGTACCAAGTTAGATTAACTAATGGGCTGACTCACTTAGTTAGCACCCTATATAAGTGTATTAGGCCCAAAAGATACTTTACTAACACTTTTACTTGGATTATCTCTATTATTATATAGGCAAAATTCATCCGCGGACACCTAAAGTTGACACCAATTTTCACTTAGACACTTGCAGTAGTCCTTGTTCATTTTAAACACCTATAAACTTCGTCGTTTCATTTTGACATTTTTTACTGACATGACATAATAAATGTATTATTAACGCGTAAAAGGCATATTTAACCAAAAAAAAATCTTCCTCCCCATTTTCCGGCCATCATCTCTCAAAACTTAAAACTCCTTTCATGGAAAAATAGAGATCCGATGGCTCTATTGAGAAAGGAACATATTCCAATAGCAAAGATTTTCCCTAGCTTAAGCACATCACTTCAAATTATATTTGTCTTCTTAATTCCTTGTGCCTATTTTAATTCTAACTCAAATCTTTTCTAAATTACTTCAAATTTAAGTTTTGAACTCATTTTGATGTGTTCAATCAATTGAAACACCACACAATCTAAACAACTAACAAATTCAAAATATTCATTTTCCAAAATTGAAGCTTTGAATGGCCTTCAATGGCGATATGTCAAGAAGAAAGGTAATCGCCTCATATCGCAACCCTTATGGGGTGTTTGATGTAGCTGGTTAGAATCATACATGTATTAGTACTCATGAATTAGTTATGAGGAAATTTATGTATAATTTTATGTAAGGATTAGTTATGCAGAGTTTAGTTATACATGTATTACTTATTCATATATTAGTTATTCCATTTTATATCATGCATAATTTTTATATATATCCTCATGATAACTTGATACATATATTAATTATACAAATTTCTAAATTACAAACCAAACATCATATTAATTTTATCCATAATTATAATCAACTACTTACTAAACAACCCCTTGTGGTTTAATACACACAAAAGATTTGGGGTGAAGTCAGTGCTTCCCTTTCTTCTCAAAGAATCATTTTTTTTGCGGCTGAACCCATCGATGCCCCCCTAAAGTTGGCACCAACTTTCACTTAGACACTTCAACTAGCTTCGTTCATTTTAGACACCTTATGGCATGTCCCACTGTGTCATTTTGGAACTTCTTTAACAATCAGCAAAAGTTAAAAAATGTGTGTTATCCACTCGCGGATGACATGGCATGATGACAAATTAAGAGAAGATATGTGTCAATTTGGTTAAAAAAGTAAAAAAATTATAAGAAGAAGAAAGAAAAACCATTTAAACTTATATTTTAAACATATTTCAATAAGAAAAGACTTCATTTTCTAGGAAGTCATTTCAATGACTCATATCTAAAAAAAATCGCCAAAAATTGGAGTTTCGCCGAAAAAATTGAGGAGATTTAGATCCAATTTTTTTTTTCAATGACATCTCATATTTTCTTTTATAACTAATAATTCTAATTCTAAATAAAATATGTTTTGGCGGAAGAGAGGGAGAGGGAGAGAGAGAGAAAGATAGTGGTGGATCTCCATCTTTTCCGGTGAGGTAGTGATGTTATTTTTTAAATTTTATTTTTAAAAAAAAAATATAGCTTTTGTAAGTTATTTCAATCAATTTATGATTCTTTTTTAATCTCTTTCAATGAGTATATGATTCTTGTTGTTTTACTCAAAATCAGTACATACTGGTGGTGAAAGGTGAAGGAGAAAGAGGGAAGAAGATGAAGAGAAAAAATATTATTTTTCACAAAAAAAATGCTTTCTACGCGCTTAAAATCAGTGCAACACACGCACTTTGTCATTTTAGTAAAAAGTGTCAAAATGACACAGCGGGACATGACATGAGGTGTCTAAAATGAACAAAGCTTAATTAAGGTGTCTAAGTGAAAGTTTGTGCCATCTTTAGGGGGCCACCGATGGGTTCAACCTTTTTTTGCATAATACATAAACATGATTCTTAACTTGGCTTTAGCGGACAACTATGACCTTCAACTTTGAGTGTGCACAAGTAGACACTTAAACTTGTATAAAATTGAACAAGTAGACACGTGCGTCCTACATTGCATAATACATGTAGGATGCCATGTAGGACACAAAATTACCATGTAGGACGAATGTGTCTATTTGTTCAATTTTATACAAGTTTAAGTGCCTACTTGTGCACACCCAAAGTTAAAGGTCATAGTTGTCAGCTGACGTCAAGTTAAGAGTCATGTTTATGTATTATACCTTTTTTTCTTTGCAAACGTGAAAAATAATGACATAATACTTAAATATGTCATTTAACTTGATCTCATTTAACATTCATGCCCTCCAACTATGAGTGTGTACAAGTAAACACTTAAACTTGTATAAAGTTAAAGAAGTAGACACATGAGTCCTATGTGGCATAATACATGTAGGACACCACGTAGGACATGAGTGTATATTTGTTCAATTTTATATAAGTTTAAGTGTCTACTTGTACACGTCCAAAGTTGGAGGGCATGAATGTGAAATGAATTCAAGTAAAGACATATTTATGTAGAGAAAAGACATAAATTCCCCCCTAAACTTGTTTCGAAAAGTCAGTTACACGCTTAAACTATTGTAATGACCTATTACACACCTAATCTTATTCAAAGTGATATTAATATCCCCTTAGAAGCTGATATGACACATAAAGTGTCTTCACCTTCCTTAAATGCGTGAGAAGAAGAAAATTTATGTTGAATGACAAGTTTAAACATGTGGCATTATATTATTGGTTATTATATAATTAAGTATTATAATTTCTAATATATTAATTATGTCATTTTTTTTTTCTTTTTATTGGTGACCCCAATTTCTTTAAAGCTTTTATATTTTTAAATTATTATTTCTTTTAAGTTCTTCTTCACAAATTCTTTGTCACCATTGATGATTTCTTTAAATATCCATCACTCTATCTTAAGAAGGAACTCTAAAAAGAAGTAAAAATAGTGGGGAGGATGTTGAATTCCATCGAAAAGTTTATAATTTTAACTCAAGGTTCATGATTTTTAGGGAAAATGCATAAGTACCCCCACAACCTATGCTCGAAATTCCAGAGACACACTTATACTATACTAAGGTCCTATTACCTCCCCGAACTTATTTTATAAATAATTTTCTACCCATTTTCGGCCTACGTGGCACTATCAACCAGATAGCTTGAAAAAATTATCAACATGCGCTGGGCCCAGAAGATAGTGCCACGTAGGACGAAAAGGGGTGGAAAATTATTTATAAAATAAGTTCGGGGGGGGGGGGGGTA
>JAJOON010007528.1:0-43887 GCA_029582645.1 Solanum megistacrolobum | reverse complement strand
CCCCCCCCCCCCCCCCATAGAACTCTATAAAGCGACTCAACTCATTCGCAAAAAACTCACCCCAAAGAGTCAAAGACCTCGATTATCAATTAAACTCAAGAACTTCTCAAGAACTCAATAATCAACTTCAAGAACAAATTCATGGGTAAAGGTTTAGTTGACTGGCGTGAGGGTGAACAAACCCAACACTATGAAAGCTTATATACCTCAAAAGAACTAAGTTCTTGGCGAAATTCTTCAAAGCTTGCAACAATCTTGAACTTTCTTCTTTTTCTCCTCTTAAATTTCTCTATAAAAAACCCCTAAGCTCTTTTGAAATGAATAAAACTGATCAATCAGCTTTGACCCCTAATAGGGTGAAAAAAAAGTGTAGGCCTAGTGAGGTAAGGAAAATACAAAAATATCTCTTCTTAAAATGGATGAATTTCTTTACCAAGACAGGCTGCACTCAAACCAGCTTATCTCCTTCATTCTAACTTAGAATTTAGTAAAATCAACGGCGTTGGAAAGAGGACTCAAATACCTTCGCTCTGATACCTCATAGGTCACCTAAGTCATCATGTGGTGACAGTTATGGTCATTTGAATTTGACCCAAAACTCACTATTTAAGAGTAACTTGTACCAATTCTCAGTTTACCTTTTTCTAAGACTGAGGTGTTACAATATCTCCCCTTTCAGAAAATTCGTCTTTGAATGAGATCACTATAAATAGGACCAAGAGTGAAAATATCTAACACCCAACTCAAACACCCAACATGCAATTCATATAACTTAGCATATCAACTTAAAGAGTACCAAGAAAAGAGTTAATACCATAGTTTGGAATTTCTCCGAGAGCAAAGAGATGTTGGTATCTCTTCTTCATATCCTCTTCAACCTCCCAAGTAGCTTTATCAACAAATTGATTCCTCCATAAGACCTTGAATGATGCAAATTCCTTGGTTCTGAACTTGCGAACGTGATGATCAAGAATCCCAATAGGTATCTCTTCATAAGATAAGTTGTCCTTAATACCAATATTATCCATAGGTATAATAAGTGAATGATCACTCATAAACTTCTTCAACATATAAGTGTAAAATACCGAATGATCTATTGATAACTCTGTCGTTAGCTCCAATTTATAAGCTACATTGCCAATCCTCTTGGATATCTTGTAAGGACCAATATATAGGGGACTGAGCTTCCCCTTCTTACCAAATCTCATAACACCTTTCATGGGTGAAACTTTCAAGTAAACCCAATCATTCACCTCAAACTCCAAGTCTCTTCCCCTAACATCTGTATAAGACTTCTGATGACTTTGCGCTATTTTCAACCTTTGTTGAATGATCTTCACTTTCTCCATAGCTTGATGAACCAAGTATCCTGTTATCAACCCAGCTTCACCGACCTCAAAAAGTGATAACTATTGTTGTAAGAAAACTCTATGAGAGGTGAGTAATCATCCTAATTGCCTTTGAAATTGATCACACAAGCCCTCAAAATATCCTCTAAAGTTTGAATTGTACGCTCTGCTTGACCATCGGTCTGAGGTTGGAAAGTAGTACTAAAATTTATTCGAACCCAAACCTTTCTGGAAAGACATCCAAAATTGTGTGGTGAATTGTGCACCTCTATCTGAAATGATAGACACATGAACTCCATGAAGTCTGACTATCTGTTGAATATATAATCTGGAATAATCTTCTGCAGGATAGGTAGTCTTTACTAGTAAGGTATGGGCTGATTAGTCATCCGATTTACAATCACCCAAATCGAATCATGTTGTCTGCGAGACCGCGGCAAGCCAGTAATAAAATACATATTGATCATCTCCCACTTCCATTCCAGAAGATCTATGTTCTGAGCCATACCACCTACCTTTGGTGCTCTACCTTGTCTTTTTGGCAAATGGGGCACTTACCAAAAAACTCTGCAATACACCTCTTCATACTCCAGCAATAGACTTCTCTCAAGTCACAATACATCTTTGTGGAACCGGGATGGATTAACTATATGGAACTATGAGCTTCCTCATGATCCTCTCTTGGAGTTCATCCTTCCTTTGTACACGCAATCTACCTTGAAACACCAATAGACTATCTCCACCTTGTTCAAAATCCATCACCTTTTGCTTATGAATATTCGCCTTTAATTCAAGCAAAACAGGGTCTCGGTCTTGTTTCTCTTTCACTTTAGACACTAGTGATGATTCAGCCCTATTCATCACCACCACTCCATCTTCATTGAAATCAATCAACCAGACTGCCAATCATTCAAGTCTATGCACATCTTTGGTGAATTCTTTCTTGCCTTCCTCAACATGGGCAGTACTACCCATAAATAACCTGCTCAAAGCATTAGCAACAACATAGCCTTACATGGGTGATAGATAATACGCATGTCGTAATTCTTGAATAACTCCAACCACTTCCTCTTTCTGAGATTAAGATCTTTCTGATTGAAAACATACTAGAGACTCTTGTGATTGGTGAACACATCTACATGAACACCATAGAGATAGTGATGCCATATTTTCAAAGCAAATACTACCGCAGCCAACTCGAGATAATTAATTGAGTAATTCTTCTCATGAATCTTAAGCTGTCTGGAGGCATAGGATATAACCTTACAATTCTGCATCAATACACACCTAAGTCCTACATCACAATAAACAACAAAGCTTTGTGTACCCGCAGGTAGGGTCAACACTTTAAATTCCTGAAAGCTTTTCTCACAAGCTTCAGACCATTGAAACATAACTATTTTCTGACTAAACTTTGTCAACGGGGATGAAATAGACGAAAATCCCTCGAAAAAATTCTATAATAACTAGTTAACCCCCAGAAACTCCTTATACCATTTGGAGATGTAGGTTTGTGCTAGTTCTGCACTGCCTCAATATTTTCAATGTCAACTTGAATCCTTTCTCCAGATACAATGTGGCCAAAGAATGCCACATATGCAAGCCAAAACTCACACTTGGAAAATTTGGCATACAACTTCTTTATCTTTGAGAGTTTGGAGAATTATTCTGAGATGACTAGCATGATCCTTCTCATTCCTCGAATAAATTAATATGTCATCAATAAACACGATAACAAACGTGTCAAGATATGGCTTAAATACTCTGTTCATAAGGTCCATGTATGTTGTAGGAGTATTAGTCAAGCCAAAGGACATAACATGAAATTCATAGTGACCATATTGGGATCCTGAATGTTATCTTTGGGATGTCTCTTTCCCTCACTCTCAACTGAAGATATCTAGATCTGAGGTCTATCTTAGAGAAACAAGTGGCACCCTGAAGTTGATAAAAAAGATAATCAATTCTCGAAAGAGGATACTTATTCTTTATGGTAACCTTGTTCAACTAGCAGTAATAGATACACATTCTAAGAGAACCTTTTTTCTTCCTCACAAATAAGACTGGAGCATGATAGAACGCTATCAAAGATACTTCATCCAATACTAAGCATCAACGATCATTCAACAGTAATATAACTCAACTAGTGAGTTGGGGTCGAGTCCCTAGGGAGTGGTTCGTACTCAAGAATCAATAGAAAAGCATGAATATGGTCAAGTTAATTATAGCAAAAAAAAATTTAATGAAAGGGGGTTTTGTATTCAATTATCAACTAAAACAATAAATAACACGAAAATACGAATATGGAGGTGGGATTCTTGGGATGTGATAGGATTATGGGCCAAGGTAAATAACTGGGTAATTGCAATTAATAGTAAACCACTGCAAATTAGTGAATAAGCTAGACTTTAGTGGGGATAAACTTTCTCTCGAACAATTTAGCCCAAATCAAATTGGTTTCTCTCGAACACTAATAAGCGATAATGAAGCACAAACCTTAGCTTTAGTCCATTCACTCTCTCGAGTTTAATGTGTGGAAAAGGGTTTAGGATTCACTCTCTCGAGCTGAACCCATGACAACCCAATACCCACAGACCATCGATTCAGTAATTTTGGTTTTAAAACCTCTCTCTCGAGCAAGCCAAAAACACGAAGTTAAGATTCTATTTGCAACTACAACCCATTAAATTCAACCATATTTACTGAATGAAATGATGTTTAAATAGCAAATAAACTATCAATTAACAATACCCAGCAATTAAATCAACCCATAATCACATAATCACACCCCAAGAATTGGGGTTTTAGCTAGACATAGTAAAAATGTAAAAATTGTTACCAAGTTGTGTTTCCATCAACTGGGTAGGATTGATATAGTCTTTACATAGGTCTAAGATGAAGAATCTTCAACACCCACTTCCAATTTCTTAGAAATGAAAATCTTCAAATCTTCAAAGCTAAGAAAATATTGTCTCTATTTTTTTCTAAGTTCTCAACTTCAAAAACTAAAGAATAATATCCTCCAACAGAAAGTCTCCTACAAAATTCGATACTAAGCTAAGAATTTAAACATGTATTTATAGTTGTCAAAAAGTTGTGCTGAAAAGGTCCAGTCGGCGCAATTAGTCGGGATCGCCGATCCACTCGGCGATCCGCTATTTGGTCATTTTCATCACCGTTTTGCTTTTCCCTTCAACATCCTTGAGGTTTTGAATCTTTGGGCGATATGGCACTGCATCGCGGAACCGTTTAGCGACTTGCCGACTGCTCCTTTCGATCGCCTACTTGATTTTCTCCTTCTTGGCTTGGCACACTGAAAGTTTAGGCGAGGCCAAGGCCATTCAACGATTCGCCCAATGGATTAGGCGATCCTCAGGCCTTCTTTTCTTCGTGTTTTCAGCTGCCTTGTTCCTTTTTGCTCATTAGTGTCCATGATTTGTTCCTCAATCCAACTACCTAAAATTCAAGGATTTACATCAGTTATTGGCACAAAATATACATTGGAGGACACTAAATCTATTCAAATAAAGCCCCAAATGAGTCCAAATCATGGACTCATCAACACCCCAACTTAAACTTTTTGCCTGTCCTCAAGTAAAACTCAAGTTCAGCAGTTCAAAAAGGATGTCTCAAACAATGCTACACAAGATTCAATCATGAATGCACACAAAAAGACTCAACTTACTCATGCAAGGATCAATTGTGCACTCAAAGAGTCAAGACATGACTCACCAATATCAAAGAATCTCAAGCTCACAATATGTAACGACCCGAGAGTACCCCCTAGTCGTTACCGGCGTATTTGACCTCGAAGAGTTCTTATACAAGCCCTTAGAATTCATCATAACATGTATCATAGAATAAAATCACGGAAAATTTAAAACTTTTACTTTGGAAGTTCAACTTCACTTCATATATGAAAAATAGAATCTAACTTCATCACAATGCACCATCTAGACATAGAAGTATCGAAAATAGGACTTAGCCCTTACATCAATAAGAAGTCTTGAAAATAGGAAGTACAACAATGTCTTTCAACATAAGCAAGGAACTAAACATAGAAGCTAGATCATAAGGTCTTGTCCTCGGACATGAGGACTCACCAACTTGGGGAAGCAACTCCAAGTGTCTTGAGAAGTAAGCTTGAATCCTCAACGGCCTGAACCAAAATGTTTGGGAAAAAGGAGAAAATATGGGTTAGTACAACACACGTACTAAGTATGGCTACTATGCATAAAAACCATTGAAACATGCATAAAGATGGTACTCAAATGCCCTCACACAAAGAATGATTCCATAATCACACACAATGGTTCATAATATAAAGCTCCGAAATAATATGCAACTCTCATACTCACAAAGATGAACACAATGCATGACTTCACCCATAGGTTTGGCCATATTTTCTAATCAACACTTGCTTAAGCTCACTCAAGATCAAAAAGGTATTTTCAAGGCTTGTAATGGGGATGAGTGCAAAGGTATGGTTATTTAGGTTCAATGGCTATAGTCCTCATGAAATGTGGTATGAACAAAACTTCCTTTCCTTTTCTTCATCATTTTTAATCGTGCTCACAAGTCATCCCATTATTCACATTCCATGGATTGTTGGAAACCCCATTTATTTTGTTATTTTCACAATTTATTCCACAACTTTTTCTTTTTCATTTATTTTTCATTCTTTTCTTCTTTTTCTCTCTCTTTGTTTTTATATGGAGGGGTTCCATTTTCCTCAAACATGGGTAAAAGGACTTTCTTGTACGTCTTGATTTACCGTCTCTTTTCACCAAACCCCTAACTTAGGCTTTTGGCCTAAGTTGGCTACTAAAAAAAGCCACAAATCATGAGGATTGTGGGTAATGGATCAATAAAAGGTCACAATGTCATCAAGTTTCTTCCAAGAAAAGGTTAAGGCTCAAATGGTGCTCAAGCGGGGTTCACACACTCACAAGGTAGGCTACAAAAGAGGTATAATGTCAAATTGGTTCACACTCTTCAAAGTTGCCTTAGATCATGTCAACAGACTGCCTCACCTAGTCAACCGGACCAACAGGGCAAATTCTAGGTGTCATCACACAGGGTTCACGGTAAGCCTATCACATAAGGCATTGACACCATAGTCAAACAAGACTCCACACTTTCGCTAGTGTGCAATATTCATCACAAGAGACTCAATTCGATACTTGGCTAGTCACAATGAGATGCAAAGAGTTCACATATTGTCTATGCAACTTCATTTGGCCTCATCACACCTGCACATTCATTTTTGTTCAATTATGAGCACTATTCAAGTAATCAGTATTGATCAAAACCGATACTAAAATTGTCAAAAGATCAGCCACATTCAGCACAAATAAGAGGTGGCAAAATTTTTCGGAAGGGTCAAAAATCATTTACAATTAAAAATAAGGAGTCATAAGCTCAACCATCCACAAAAGTAGTGGAAAAACACAATTTCAACTCAAAAACCTAAATATATAAACAAAACATCAATATTCACAAAAGATCACAAAAGGTGGGCCTCACCCCACCACAAATAAAGTCATTTGTCCTCAAATGCAAACAAAAATATCTAAAAGTTAAAATAAAGTAAGACAGAGAGGGATGTAAAGAGGGGATCCTGTCTACACAGTCGCTCTATCTGTCTGGGCATCAGTTCCCGGTGCATTAGTCAAGACTTGGGCATCAGTGTCCGGAGTCACCTCAGAAGGAACAGTAATAGCACTAGGAGCTGCCAAGGGTGTATCTACCAAAGAAACATGTACAACAACATCTACAATGGACTCCTTTGTATCAGTAAGGCCCTCATATGTAGCTTTCTTAGCCTCCTCAAGCATCTCCTCATCAGTTTCTACCTCAGACTCGGGGTCAGTTGTCTGCTCAACTCGAACCTCATTTTTGGTGGTAGCCGAAGGCATATCTGGCTCATCTGGGATCTCCACCGTCCCAAAGATCAAGGACATGTTGGTGGACTTCAGCTGATTCACATCACTCCACAACACAGCTATAACGGCCTTTAAGGCTATCACCTCCTCGGTGACTCATTGACTACGCTCGCACACCGCTATCCTTGCCGCAAGGGCATCAATGTTAGTGCCCAATGGTGTTAGAGCATTAGCAAGGGCAGTTTGAATCATGCCCGGAATGGAAGCCCTCTAGTTTGGCAGCCCGACGATCATCATAATGGGAAAGCTATCCCATCTGAAGTAATGAGGCCTGAGTGATCGGGGATCGGGAGACAGCAACAACAAGTCTAGGAGGCAGTGCAACAACAAAAGAACTATGAACATCAGAAGGGACAACACAAGAGGTACATGAAGGGCCATGGGCCGGAATAGGCAATGATGCCTCTGCAGGTAGTGAATTTGTATCCACAATCAGGGATAAATCCACCGGGACTGCCTTCTTCTACTTCTTCTTAGCCCGGTCCTTTATATATTCAGCCTCAATTCTCTACATATTAGTGGAGGATATGGGAATCACTTCCACATCCTTCTTTGCATCCCTAGGTACTTGAGCCCGTCTGCACAACTCGGTGATCAATACCGGGAAGGGAAGAGAGGTCTGGCACTACTTGGCCTCATGACCATGTCCTGTGCTATAATTATCCCCACATTTAGTCTCGTCCCATCAATGATGCAGCCTAGACAGGCTACCTTGGCCAAGCGAAGAATAGACTCATTTTGGGAGGGCTTGATCGTGCTGCTGATGAAGCCAAACCAATACCTCGTTGCAACATTCAAGTCTTTCTTTTCTATTGGAGCCCCTACCTCCAACCACTTCGGAGTTCCATCAGATATCAAAGGAGATAACCACCTCTTCATGTTGTCCAGTGTCTTTGTCCTGATCATATGTAGGCAGTCATCTTCCTGTGTCGTAGTGCAAGCTAGGACAATTTTAATGGTAGGAAAATCGCATTGCACCCTCTTTTCCCGGACAACTACGTAGTCAACCGGTTTAAATACTGATGCCTTCTTCTTCCTTTGTGGTATCAAGGCGCTGTATCCATTGTAGAATTCTATAACCCAGCTTGGAATATACGGGCCACGGTGCTTTGTGAAGATCTGAAACTTATTAGATTTCAGACATCTCATAATCTCGGGGTATCTATCAATCATCCTATCCGTGGACATACGCTTTTCCTCAATAATCATCCTGAGCCCCTCAGTCTTTAACTTGTTCATCGACTTGGGAGCATGACCCTGCATAGGAGGAGCTAGGACTACAGCTTGCTCTGGAGCTGGAGGAGGAATAGTAGTGGGCTGAGGATTCTTGATCCTAGACGGATCATTCATTCTTTTAGATCATAGCTCTGCCCTCTGCGCTGCCACTTGCTCATCTTCTTCCGAAACTACGGACTGATGCTCCTGGTGCTCACCCTTACTTTCAAAAGTAGCGAGGTGGGCGGCATAGATGCCGTCACTATCGGAGTTGACCTCCAGTGATGCAAGTGCCTTCTCTTTGCCTTTGCCTTTCCCACCAGTTGTGGGAAGTTTAGAGGCCTTTCCGGGTATGCAGCTGCATACTCATTGAGTGCAATCCCCTTTGCTTTCCTTAGGGGTGGCATGTTTCTTCCTGCAACTTTAGGTCTAGCCATGTCGGCAAAACATTGGGAAAAAGTTAGAAATAATTCAATCAAATTCATAGAGAAATAGTTGCAGACAGACTCACCGATCGAGTCGGCTAGTCGCTAAATCTCTTCGGCAACTGAGGGTCATCCCGTCGAAAGTTACAGTGCAAAAAGGATAGCAGACAAAAGGCGATCAAGAAGGCTTTCGGTGAGTCGCCGAGTGCTTTCGGTGACCTCAGGTTTCTCGCCGAAAGTTACAGAACTCAACAACACATGTAGCATGAAATTAAAGGCGAGATGGGGACTTTAGGCAAACCGCCGAGTGGTTCGGCTAGCTCGACCCAGCTCGCCAAACGTCCCAACAAGCCTATTTTTTCAACCCAACTTCTTGAATTCAACCCCGCAACCCCGAAAACAAAATCAAAACATGCACTACTCCAATTAAGACAAGACCCATAACACCCATTGCCTCAGGATACTCAGATTTCTCCCAGTTTTGCCAAATTTGGCCAATTTATGACTTTTGCCCTAAAGAGTGACATCACCAGCTCTATCATTGGGCAAATTACGTCTTTTGGCACAAATACAGGCTACTCAAACTTCACCCAACTAAATTAAGCAGTATGAAAGCACAAGCCCACAACATTTAGTTCAATTTAACGCACAAAAATACGAGATTTCAACATTCAAAACATTACGGGCAAGACTATCAACTCAAAGCAGGCATTTAAACATACTAATCCTATCAGTGAGGCCCAACACACGACAACAAGATTATATCATTTGCATAAGAGTACAAATTCTCAAAAATAAACACGAAGTTAAAAAAAACCAACCTTTTATGCCGATCAAATTAAAATAGAAATGCTAGGTGGCAAAGTTGTCCCAATCCGAGCACCAATCAACAACTCCGATACAATAATAACGTAGGAAATATAGAAAATACTAAGCGGGTGTGAGTTTGGGAAGTTCAAAAGTGAGGGAAAGTGAAAGAGTTGGAAGTTTAAACCTTTGGCCTTTTAAAAACCGTCTAGTTCTTGCCCATTCAGCGACATTAGTCATGCTCGCCAAACCACTCATCGACACGCCGAGTGGTCACTTACCTCACTGAGTTTTACTGGATTTCCAGTTAATCTGGGGGTTCAAACGGCGAAGTAGATCGTGATTGCCGACCTGGTCGGCGATTCGCCAATAATTTCTTGGGCTCGCCAAGTTTTATAGACTCCACTTTGAAGTTGTCTTGAGTCCAACGGCGGTCTGGGTAGGGGTCACTGAGCTCTTTGACAATGCATCAACTGGACCTTTGGCTCGCCAATTGGCACTTTTCACTCAAGTGTCATTCTTGGGGTTGGCCATAGTGTCACTAGGCAACCCCTCTTTATGTTGTGAGTAGAGACACGACACCACTTTGTTTATCTGTGCGTCTTTTAGCTGAATAATCATGCAGTGGGAGGTTGTCATCTGATTAAGCATTAAGACATTCTCTTTTATCTCATTAAACACTCTATCTTGTTCTTTGATTTTGTGTAGAATAAGTGAGAGGACCTCTTCATTTTGTCCACCCTCTTGTTGTTTCATCTTTCGACACTTGTGAGGAGGAAGGTGCTTGTCCTTCTTTTTGGACCTTCTTCCAACTTCATTACTTTCTTGGACAAGACATCCAGTTGAGTCAACAATGCGGACCATTCTGGTCTTTCTCTATTTCCCTGTTGCTTTTATCAATGCCATCGAGGAGTTGGGCTACTACTTCATAAGGTTGTTGTATCAAACAACCTGCAAAAAGTTGATCAATAACTCTTCTATTTTCGAGACCAAGACTTCTATAGAAGCACTCCAGTAGCAATTTATCTGGTATTCCATGATTTGGGCACTGCTGCAGTAATGCCTTAAATCTCGGCCACATCTCATGGATAGACTCACCACCCAATTGTTTGAACGTTAGGAGGTTATCTCTAAGATTCAAAAATCTCAAAAGGGGGTGGTTCATTTGGTCACCACTTTCACCCTTCACACTCATTTTTCCTGTTTCAACACACCAACACGCAAAACAAAACTTAAAATTAAGTAAGTATCACTATAACTAACAAGAACAAAAAATCAACTTAACTAAAAATTCTCAAGTAACAACACTCCCCGGCAGCGGCGCCATTTTGATAGAACGCTATCAAAGATACTTCATCCAATACTAAGCATCAACGATCATTCAATAGTAGTATAACCCAACTAGTGAGTTGGGGTCGAGTCTTAAGGAAGTGGTTTGTACTCAAGAATCAATAGAAAAGCATGAATATGCTCAAGTTAATCATAGCAAAAAATGTTTTACGAAGAAAAACATAATTCAAGTTTGGGGTTACACAAGCGTCAAATATGAAAGGGGTTTTTGTATTCGATTATCAACTAAAACAGTAAATAACATGAAAATACGAATATGGAGACGACATTCTTCGAATGTGATAGGATTATGGGCCAAGGTAAACAATTGGGTAATTAGAATTAATAGTAAACAACTGCATATCAGTGAATAAGCTAGACTTTAGTGGGGATAAAGTTTCTCTGGAACAAGTTACCCCGAATCAAATTGGTTTCTCTCGAACACCAATAAGCGACAATGAAGCACAACTTTCACTTTAGTCCATTCACTCTCTCGAGATGAATGTGTGGAAAAGGGTTTAGGATTCAATCTCTCGGGCTGAACCCATGACAACCCAATACCCACAAACCATCAATTTAGTAATTTTGGTTTTAAAACCTCTCTCGAGCAAGCCAAAAACACGAAGTTAAGATTGTATTTGTAACTACAACCCATTAAAATCAACCACATTTACTGAACGAAATCACTTTTAAACAGAAAATAGACTATCAATTAACAATACCCAACAATTAAATCAACCCATAATCACATAATCAAACACCAAGAATTGGGGTTTTAAATCGTTACCAAGTTGTGTTTCCATCAACTGGGTAGGATTGATATAGTCTTTACAAAGGTCTAACATAACGCATCTTCAACACCCACTTCCAATTTCTTAGAAATGAAAATCTTCAAAGCTAAGAAAATATTGTCTCTCTATTTTTTTCAAAGTTCTTAACTTCAAAAACTGAAGAATAATATCCTCAAACAAAAAGTCTGCTACAAAATTCGATACTAATTAAGCTAAGAATTTAAACAAGTATTTAGAGTTGTCAAAAAGTTGTGTTGAAAAGATCCACTCGGCGATCCGCCCTTTGGTCATTTTCATTGCCATTTTTCTTTTGCCTTCAACATCCTTGAGGTTTCGAAAGTTTGGGAGATATGGCACTACATCGCAGAACCGTTTGGCGACTCGCCGACTGCTCCTTTTGATCGCCTACTTGATTTCTCCTTCTTGGCTTGGCACACTGGAACTTTATGTGAGGCCAAGGCCATTCGACGATTCGCCCAATGGATTAAGCGATCCTCAGGCCTTCTTTTCTTCATCTTTTTAGCAGCCTTGTTCCTTTTTGCTCATTAGTGTCCATGCTTTGTTCCTCAATCCAACTACCTGAAATTCAAGGATTTACATTAGTTATTGGCACAATATATGCATTTGAGGAAACTAAATATATTCAAATAAATCCCCAAATGAGTCCATATCGTTGACTGATTAGAGCGCCCCAAGGTGAGAAACTAATTCAAATAAAACCTTTATCAAGAAGATATTTCAAGTGCTTTTTTAACTTTCTTATGGTAGAATGGAGACTGGTTCAGTATCAGGAAGAATATACTTGCCAAATTCGATTTCACTCTCTGGAGGGACTCAAGGAAGATCATCTGGAAAGACCTCTGGAAACTCACCCACGACTGGAATTGACTGAATAGGCGGTACCTCAACACTAGAGTCAGTAACTCGGACTAAGTTATAGATGCACCCTTTGGAAACTAACTTTCTGACCTTAAGGTATGAAATAAAATGACGCTTAGGAACCGCTAAACTACTCCTGCACTCGATAACAAGCTCATTAGGAGACTAGAGCTTAACTACTCGAGTTCTACAATCAACTGAGTCATAACAAACATGACAAAGTCCACTATGTCTAACTAGATTAAGTCAACCATGGTGTCATCATGATTGACAGAGATGGTAAAATCATGATAAACTCTCTCAGCTAGAATAGACTCACTAACAGGTGTAGAAACACTGAGAGGTTGAAGAAGTCGCTCGGGAAGGATATCAAACCTCATAGCAATATACGGAGTCAGAGAGAATGGACTCGCACCTAGATCAAGTAATGCATATACGTCAAAAGTAAAGACTTTGATCATACTAATGACAACATCTGGTGAATTGGCTTGCTCTTGGTGACTGGTGATAGCATACAGACGGTTAGCTCTTCTGCCTGTCCATAATGTAGCTCCTTTAGGTGCAACTCTATCTGCCTGAGCCTCTAAAGAAGATTGAGTGTTATTGCCCCGATTGCCATTACCTTGCCTGTTCTTAGGGCACTCTCTCATGAAGTGACCTATCTTACCATACTTGAAACAACCAGTGGAGCCTTCACGACACGCTCCAGGGTGGTTTCTACCACACGTAGCACATGTAGGGGTCCAGTTGGCCCATTGTGCCACACTACCTTGAAATTCAGCAGGTCGATCTCTAAAATTATGTGAATTCTAATTCCTTAACTCACCTCTGCTCTTTGGTGCAGGTGCACTAGAAGATGATGGAGCAGGTCTAGTTGGCCTTTGTTGAAAAGATGAACGGTTCACATTACAGACCTTTTGTTGTTCGGACTCATTATATGTTGTCTTAGCCTTCTTGTTGCATAACTCTTTTATTTCTATCAACTTGTCTTCCTTACCTTGCTTCACATGGATCATAATCCTTGGTATGTCTATGTTCCCTATCAACATAGGAGCCTTACCCTATTTGCTTGACAAGCGGGATAGTCCATACACAAATATACTCATCATACTCCTCATATCAAAAACCATGCTTAGAGCATAACGGAACAGTTGAGTGAACTTGAAGTTGTACTCATACACACTCATGGAATTTTGTTTAAGAGTGAGAAATTCTCTTATTTTTGCCTCTCTCAGCTCCCGAGGAAAGAAGCGCCCTAAGAAGGCACTTTCAAACATAACCCAGCTCATAATTGGTGCCCCTTCAGCCCTGCTCTTTTTCCCTTCGCCGTATCAAATCCTAAAAACATCCTTGTGCTAGTATGAAGCCAACTCCACGCGTTCAACATAAAAAATGTGCATAACCTCAAACACATTCAACAACTCCTCCAGAAAGTTCTCCAAATACTCAATGGCGTTTGACCTGGTGAATTCTACAGGATTCATTCTCTAAAACTCAAGGATCCTTGAAGTATCAGCCACATCCTGATGAATCATTCTCTGTTGACCAGCTTGATTGGCCACAACTTGACTCAATATCAGGATAACATCCTGGAACTCATCAATAGTGAGCTCCCTTTGGGGTTGCACTTCTAGCACATTAGGTACCCCTTGATCCTGAGGATCAACATTTCTCCTTGCAGGACGACCTTGAACAACTCTTCATGGAGGCAATATCTTAAAGATACGCAAAAGCACAAATTAGAAAGAAAGATTTATAGAGATGAACTTTATCGCACGAAAAAGAGTAAGAAGGAAGTGGAATGTTTCCTAAATGTTGTAGCCTCCTAATTATAGTTGTGGCATGCTTCACACCGATAACCAGGACTCTGCAGACACTAATTCACAGACACCTTAGAACTCTTGAATCCTGGCTTTGATAGGTTTGTCATCCCTCGAGCCTATACCTTAGACGTGGCCGACACTCCAGAACCATTCCTGGTCCCCAAGCAAACTCTTGGCCTGGCTTATTACTCAGCGGATGACTTACTTAACAATAAATGAACTCAAATGCAAACTCAACTTATAAGGTCTCATAAGTAAAGTAGTTTAAATCATAAAATAGTGAAATGAACATAAGTGTTCAACTCAAAGTGTTTGAAACATCACAAGGGAAATGGGAAAATACTCCTCAACTACTACTGTTTATGAAGCATCCAAAATACTATTATATAAGTCGGGACAAGACCCACAACATCCAAACAAACTAGAAAGTAAAATTGGAACCCTGTGGAAGCAAGGAGGCTCATCAAAGTTAACTAGGACTGCAAGTGGTATCAATGTAGGGTCTGTTGATGACCCTTAATACCTGTATCGGCATCATGAAAAGGTGCAAGCCAAAGGGTGTTAGTACATTAAGTGTACGAGCATGTAAGGGAAAAACTAGAACATAACATATAGCTTGAACTAATAGAAAGGAAGACATACTCACCTCACCTCGTCTCAACTTTACTCAACTCAACTCAATTAAAAATGAAACAAATAATATAAGATGCAATATATATAAAGCTCTTAAAACAGTAGACAGTAACTCAAATGTATATAAAAATACAATAATAACTCTTTACTCTTATTTGGGAGATTCTCCAACCGACTACCATCACTATGAGCTACGTGATGATACATCGTCTCGCCCACGTAGCCTTAACTGTCCTATACCTTGTCGGGGTATAGAACATCCTCAACTAAGTGGATGAACTAAGCTATGATTAAAAGCAATAAGGAATCATCAAAAAGGTATGATCCTTTACCTATGTTGGCATACATGGTTTTTGAGGATTTTGAGTTGTCTAAACTCATCCCCATTCAGTGCTCAACACTGCTCCCAATAATATATAAATCATGCTCATATGTTTTAAAACATAACTCTTCCTCAATTTGAGACAATTAATCAAAATATTGTCTTAAAAGAGATAATGCTCAAACTCCTCATGAACTCATTTATAAAATAAATGTTTCCTCTAGTTTTAAATGTAAAAGTATTTACACTTGGGAATACTTAGTTTCCTTATACTCATTTAGCGCTATGCAACTCAACTCTCCTCATTCTTATAATCAATCACTCAAGTCTTAAAGACAATTTATAAATATTTGCAGAACACTTCTCAAAATGACTCGAAGAACTTTGTTGAACTCTTCTCTAAATTTAAACTTTGATTTGAAATGTAATTTAAGAACTATAATTTGGGTATATGGTCTCTCAATGATTTGTGGAGGTTTAGATAGTTGATAAAAAGAAACGAGCGTAGACAAATTTGGAGAACACTAGCGCGATGCGGAGGATGAATTAAATTTTTTGTCACAAAATAATTTTTGAGACAGAGGACTCTGTATCCTCTCTATCATGTGGAGAGGGGGTAAGAATCTGAAAGTTGAAATTTTAAAATGTCTCCATGACGCGGACTTGGGCGCTTATTTTGGCCTAATCTTTTCTTCCTCTACCAAACTCAATTCAACTCATACCCACTGCAATTCTGTGGTCCAATATTCACAAAATTTCACAAACCCAAAATATTTTCAATGAACTCCCCCCCCCCTCCCCCACCCAAAACTCTATCAAGAGACTTAAAATCATTCGCAAAACCCTCACCTCAAAGACTCAAAGACGTCCATTATCAATTAAATTAAAGAACTTCTCAAGAACTCAATAATCAACTTCAAGAAGGAATTTATGGGTAGAACTTTACATGTATGGCGTGAGGGCAAATAAACCCAACACTATGAAAGCTTACATACCTCGAAAGAACTAAGTTCTTGGCAAAAATCCTCAAAGCTTGCAAAAATATTAAAACGTTCTTTTTCTCGTCTTTAATTTCTCTCTAAAAAACCCCTAAGCTCTTTTGGAATGACTAAAAGTGATTCCAATCAGATTAAAACCATAAGAGGGTGAAAAGAATGTGTAGGCCTAGTGGGGGTAAGGAAAAGACAAAAATATCCCTCCTTAAAACAAAGGAATTTCCTTAACTAGTTAGACTGGACTCAAACAAGCATATCTCCTTCATCCGAATAGGAATATAGCAAGCTCAACGGTGTCGGAAATAGGACTTCAAGACCTTCGACTGATATCTCATGGGTCCCCTAACTCATCATGTGCTGAAAGTTACTGTCGTTTAAAGTTGACCCAAAACTTACCATTTAAGAGTAACCTGTAGCAATTCTCAATTTAGCTCTTTCTAAGACCGAGGTGTTACATAATCCTTCCATTAATTTGTCCATGAAGTCGTTTATGTAAAGCTTCTTGAGTACTTCTTGAGTTTTACCCCACTCTTTAACAATGTAGATTTTTGAGTACTTAAGGTGAGGGTCTTGCGAATAAGTGGTGTTTCTTGATGGATTTTTGTTAGGATTTTGATAATTTAAGTTGGGTTAATGAATCAAAAGGAGTTTGGAGGAAAGCAATCGATTATAGATGAGTTAGGATCCGAAATTGAGAAGAAAAATTTGTCGGATTTATAGGTATAGAGGTGGGGCATAGCGCCGAAACTACGCTCTAGTAGTTTAGGGCCTGGCGCGGCACGCAAGCATTGTGCCCCAAACACTGTCCAGTAGTTTTAGGGTTAGTGCCCCGTGCCACTCAATGCATTAGGTTCACCACGTCTCTTTCCTTTTTCGACCTTCATTTTGTATGTGTTCTTTCAAATCGTGTCAACGTTATCTTCTTAATATGAACGGTTAAAAAAATATTTAATCCTTGAAAGATCCTACTTGTCATAATCACATGTCTTAATTCACATTTCAAATTATAGTAAAGTTAAGAGGAAAGTTCAAGAGGTCTTTTTGAGTCAAATTTTGGAACTCTTTTGCAATTAACTATAGTTTTGAACTAAATCTTTAGTGAATGAGAAGAGTTGTATTTCATGTTTCAAAATGATTATAAGGGAACTAAGTATTCCCAAATTTAGCACCTTTACATTTTCAAAGATAGAAACAACGATTTCTGAATGAGTTATAAGTTCAGAGGTGTTTTCAGAGGATTACATCTTTTAAGTAATTACCTCAAATTGAGAAAGAGTTATGTTTTACACATTTGAGCATGTGTTATATATTATTGGGAGTATTATTGATCACATATATGGGGATGGGTTTAGATAACTCAAAATCCTCATAAACTATGTATGCGAACATGGGAAAAGGATCTTACGTTTTAAATGATTCCTTATTTATTTTAAGCATAGCTTAGTAGATCCACTTAGTTGAGGTGTTCTATATACTCGAAATATATAGGACAGATCTGGCAGCGTGGGTGAGACGCTCTATCATCACGTAGCTCATAGTGATGGTTATTGGTAAGAGAATCTCCCAAATAAGAGTAAAGAGTTTGTTATTGTATTTTTATACATTTTGAGTTGATATCTACTATTTTAAAAGATTTAAATATTACATCTCTTATTGTTACTTTCATATTGAGTTGAGTTGAGGTGAGTAGTTCTTCTGGCCTTGTCAGTTCAGTTAACTATTGCTTTCTGTTTTTCCCTTGCATACTCGTATATTCAATGTACTAAAGTCATTCGGCCTGCATCTTTTCATGATGCAAATACATTAAGGGTCATCAATTGGCATTGAGTTGATACCATTTGCATTCTAGTTAGCTTTTGTGAGCCTCCTTACTTTCCGGAGGGTTCCACATTTATATTTTGGCTTTGTTAAGATATCGTAAGACTTTTCATGACATCTATCATTATAGTTAAAGGCTTCATAGACAATAGTAATTGAGGTGTCTTTCACTATTTATCTTGTGATCTTTTGAGACTTTGAGTTGCTGTCTTATGTCATTTAAGTATTTCCTGACATACTTTGAGTTAAGTTGTTGTTCAGATCTTATAAGTTAAATCTTTGAAGTTGAAGTTCTTGTTATGTTGACTAAGTCTTCGCTGAGTAGTGAGTCACGCTAAGTGTTTGCTTAGGAACCAGCCATGGTTATCGAATGCTGAGCACGTCTACGGTGTAGGCTCGAGGCGTGACAAACTTGGTATCAGAGCACATAGTTAAAGAGTACTAGGGAGTCTATGAAGCTGTGTCTGTAGAGTCCTTATTATTGGTCTGAATTGTGCAACATCTATAATTAAGAGGCTACGACATTTAGGAAACATTTCACTTCTTTCTTACTCCATTTTATGCGATAGGGTTCAACTCTATGAAAGTTTCTTCTAATCCATGCTTACGCATATCTTTTTAGATCATGCCTCCACAAAGAGTTGTTCGAGGATGTCCTGCTAGGAGGAATGTTAATCCTCAAGAATAAGAGGTTCACAATGCACCAGAAGAGCAATCCTGTCAAAGGAAGGTCACCAATGCTGAGTTTCAGAAGTTATGCAGATGTTAAGTAAAGTGGTGGCAAATCAAGTTGGTGAATAGAGAGTGGTTTGTCAAGATGTGGCTGATAGATTTAGAATTTGTGGGTTTCTGAGAATGAATCCCCCGTGTTCACAGGGTTGAATGTAACTGAGGATATGGAGAACTTTGTGGAAGAATTCTAGAAGGTGTTTGAAGTTATGCATATTCCCGATGCAGATCGTGTGGAGTTAGATTTATACCAACTTAAAGAAGTTGCTAGGATTTGGTACGATCAGTGGAGGAAGAGCAAGGCTGAAAGGGCACCATTTTTGAGTTTGGCGGTGTTAGAAGGTGCCTTCTTGGGGCGCTTCTTTTCCTACAAGCTATGGGAAGCAAAGGTAAGGGAATTTTTGAACTCTAAATAGGAGCCCATGAGTGTGCATGAGTAGTGTCTCAAGTTCATTCAACTATCTTGTTATGCTCTGGATATGGTAGCTTATATGGAAAGCTTGATGAGCTTGTTTGTGTCTGGGTTTTCCCGCTTATCAAGTAAGGAAGGTAAGGCAGCTACGTTGATAGGGCACATGGACATAGCCAGAGTTATGATCCCTGTGAAGCAAGTTGATGAAGATAACCTGAAAGACAGGGAAGAGTTCCGTAGTAAGAGGGATAAGACATCAAATTAGGAGTCCGACCAGCAGAAGATCGGAAATATGAAACGGTCCTCTTTTAAGAAAAGGTCACCTGGACTTGCTCCATCATAAGTTAGTGTGCTTGCACAAAAAAACAGGGGTGATTTCAGGAGTAAGAACTCCTAGAACTTCAAAGCTCGATCTACTCTGTCTCAGGGTAGTGTGGAACAATGTCAATACCTAGGGGTACCCCCTAGATGTAACATGGCGTATACAACCCCGAAGGACTCCACACAAGCCACTTGGCTCTCATAACATAATAAATAGAACAATAATAGTTAAAAAATAGTGTAAGTCCAAAACATTTTATAAAACGAAAAGCAGAAGTCTAAACTCATGTCTCATCATAGCTATCTAATACAAAATGAAATTGGGCCTAGCCCATACATCTTGTCCAAAAGAGAAATACACGAAAGAAACTAAAACAATAAAACTCCATCCTCGAAGCATGAGGACTCACCAAAGCTTGGGAATAATCAAATCACCAACTAGCCACAAAACTGAGCACTCTGAATATTAGACCTTACATTTGGGGAAAATGTAGGCAAGAATATGCATTAATAGAAAACAATGTACCAAGTATGATAGCCATGTATAAAACATTTAGATCGTGAAAAAAGGGAAATTTCATTTCATGACATGCAATTGACCAAGCTAAAACATCATATGAAAGAGTTATATAACATAACTCATAAATCATGGTCAATGCAAGCTAACTTCATCTTTAAAATATTTGAACTCATATTCGATACTTCTTGAAGTAACCTTAGCTCATTATTTCTTGTGGGGAATTAGCCTTAATCGACATAGAGACCATATGAGGTATACATGGAATCCAGTGTCTACCCCGCACCGAAAATGCGTTGTTATACTTGCCGAAGGTAAAACCTTGAACTTCTAGATTAAGTGGATCCGCTAACTAATCAACCTATAGGGGTACATAGTTAAGGGATAATGAGATTGCTACTAGAAACCCGACCTCTACTAATGGGGGGGGGGGGGCTTCCATCTCATGAGATTTCTTTGGAAACCCGACCTCTACTATGGGAGAGCTACAATCTCACTATCAATATCCACTTGATGCTAAGAATAAATTTCCATGGATTAGTCATTTCTTACTTGACTTTATTAGTTATGAACAGGTGCCCTTGGACAACCAATTCAAGCTAGTTTCATTAAGATAGCTCCTTGTCTTTGATTCAATTACATGAGAAAGCCTTTCAACCTAAGAATCCTTTCTATATGAGTAAAACTTGTCACATCATGCTAGTATGTGTTTTAGTGAGAATACCCTTTCACAACACAACATCATCATTGGTACTTTACTCTCAAAGCATCCTTAAAACATTTGCATAGATTTCATAAACAATGCATAAGTCCATAATTTACCTCTTGAGGTCAAAACCCACTTTCAATCATAAACTCGTAGAAAATATGGGTTAGATATGGATTTTATCATAAATACATGTAGAGCTTGCAATACATGATCAATTTCATAAAACTCTTCCTTGAAGAGCAAAATCTACATCATATGATTCATAAGTTGAAAACTTACGGATTACATGGGTTCATGGGGAAATTATTATAAAATAATCATGTATCATCAATTCATGCATAATAGATCATAATTCAATTATTAAATCAATAATGAAAGGAACCCACGATAATTGAAGCAAACCCTAACTCAATTTGGGAATTCTACCTTTTGAAGTAGAGGAATTTGGGAACTCCATGGATGGAAGGAATCCATGGATGAAAACTATCATACCTTTAGTTCAAATGCTAGCCTTCAATGGAGGAATTGGATACTTAGCTTGAAACCCTAGGTGAATCCTTCTTCTTCTTCTTCTTCTTCTTCTTCTTCAAGTTTCTAGAGAGAGAATATTTTGAGAGGAATTTAGTCTCTTTTTGTGAAACTGGAAGAATGAAGTAAATGGGTTAATTTGGGGGTTGAAAAAGATTATATAAGGGTTCTATATATAGGCAAAATGACATAGTATAGGAATTGATTAATTAGGAAAAAAACCAACTGGCCCTAAAAAATAAATGCCAGCAGTGACCCATGAGACCCCCACCGACAAACCGTGGAAAGACCAATGGTCCGTCCTGCACCCTCGTAGTCTGTGGCAAGAGACTTTTGGCCAATCCATGGACCCCTGAACCACGGGGCATGGTCCCACCTACGGTCCGTAGGTCACACTGTGGTCCATGGCCTGGACAATTTTGGGTGTCCCTCTCCACAGACCCAACTACAGCTAGTGGCTCGATCCACAGTCCGTGGTTGGGTCGTCATGGATGGCACTTGTAAGTCCTGAAATTTTCTAGGCTTCTCTTTTGAATTCGGGTGTTACAATATCTCCCCTTTGGGATCATTCATCCCCGAATGAGATTTAAACTGGTTCTAAAAGAGTAGGAGAGGAACTAACAACCCAACCTATAATATAGTGCATACATGCAAGGAAGAACTATCGACTCCGAGCTAGGATGTTCTCAAAACATCATAAGAGGGGTGAAACTAACTCTATCAGCCCATTCTGCATCCAATGCACATAAATAAGGAGGAAACATCAACTCTAAGCTCAACATACTCAAATGCATCATAAGAAAGTAGGAACTACATCTAGCAACCCAATATGCATGAATTTGCAAAATTATTCATGTTCAAGGAAAAACTACCTTCTCCAAGCTAAAAGCATTCTCAACACAATCTCATGGAGCTCATAGACAATTCACTATAAAAAAGCATATCTAAAGCATGTTCATCAATTCATCTCATGAAGTCTATAGGCAACTCATAGTCAATGCACAACAACATGAGGAAAATCAATCATATAAACACATTTTCTTTCAAAACACGAGTTTTCATGAACATGCATTACATAAAGAAATCATGGAAACACATAAACACACATGACTCACAAAACAAGGAAAAACCAAGAGGAACTCATTAGCACAGGCTAGAGTAGGAGTAGAAGGAAAGAGATGAGGATATCGAGACGTCATATCAGCCTCGGCCTCCCAAGTAGCACCCTCAACTAATTGATTCCTCCACAACACCTTCACAAAATCTATTTCCTTGTTTCTCAACCTCTTAACTTGCCGGTCTAAAATTTCAATCGGAACTTCCTCATAACAAAGACTCTCATAAACTCCCAACCCTTCTAGTGAAACTATGGATGTAGGATCTCCAATATACTTCTTAAGCATGGAGACATGGGAAATGGGAAGCACTGTTGCCAACTCGTTTGGCAAATCTAACTCATAGGCAACCTTGCCAAAACACCCCAAAATCTGATATGAACCTACATATTAGGGACTAACCTCACTACAAGAAAAATAGTTATTTAAGACCAACGCTTAGAGACAAGCTAGTAATCCCTTCTCTAATGATATATGTACTGGGACAAGATTATATTCTAGTCCTTATTTATATATTTTTTAGGGAAGATACTAAATCCGGTCCCTAAAGAACTTATTAAGTGGTCCAAAATTGTAATTGAAGGAATTAGCGGGAATTACTTCAACCTAAATTAAATACTGAAGTATTAAAAAAATAAACTTTTGTCGCTAAAGTTTTTTTTAATGAAGCCAAAAAAGGCAAAGTCCCGCTATTTTTTTTCAGAAAAGTAAATGACGGAAAAGGAATTGGAAAAGTCTTTCTAAATATAGTTGCAACTTGCCCTAGCTCTCTCCAAATCAGTATCGCCTGATCAAAGAAGGATTATTGCTTCGACTCTGCCCCAATCTCAACACCAGTGAATTTTCGTGCATAGCAGCGTTGTCTTCTTCATTGTGTAGTTGTTGCGCATAGCTGCGAATAATAGAATTCCAGGTTTGTTTCCTTTTCTAAATCGAGTTGTTGTTTCTTCCATTAATTGATTGATGACTCTTATTTTATTCATGCTAGTCTTCTTCTTCTTCCTCTTTTCTAACATTAATAGGTCAAAAGTTTCATAATATGCTATGTTTTATTCCTTACAATGAGTGAAAGATTATTGGGTTGAGCTTTCTAATAGTTGACTCGATTTTGCCAGTGAATTTTCATAGCAGCTCTGTCATCTTCATTGTGTAGTTGCTGCTTAGTTGCGAAAAAAGGAATTTTAGGTTTGTTCCTCTTCTAAATCGAGCTTCTTGTTTCTTCCATAAATTGTATTGATGGAGTTTTGTTGTTGTTTTATTCAAGTTAGTCATTTTCTTCTTCCTCTTTTCTAACATTAATAGGTTAAAAGTTCCATAATCTGCGATGTTTTCTTACTTGTCAGTAAACGATTATTGGGTCGAGCATTCTAATAGTTGACTCGATTTGTGAAGTGTATTATGAGCCTGAAGATTCATATTTTATAGAGTGCTCATGATCTGAAACTCGGCTGTATTTTTGGGTTTGAAATCACCAGATGACATGAAGTAATTACATAGATTATGATGAGGAGTTTTTCTATACCACCAGTTAATGTCATGATTAGTTGTTTGTTGATCATTAGTATTGGACAAGAAATTGTTTAAAAAATAGAATACAAGGAGTAAATAATTGAACTTATACTTTGGCAGTGTTTTTTTTAAGTACAAACATGCACAGATCTCTTATTGAACTGTTAAAAATTTCTCCATCTGATAATATAATCAAAATATGAGAAGCGGCTAAACAGAAAGTACAAGAAGAATGACACTACCTATCATGAGTTCAAAGCTCAAAACATAATTCTGAATGAAGATCAACATTTGCATTTCCAATTTCATAGCCGTCTGAAATGGCTGCTTGAGTTGTACAATTATAGGCCTTAATTTCTTTGTTGACATGGTGCAGCAAAGTGGCTTTGGCTTTCTTATTTTCTTGGGCTGACTTTTTAGCAACACATGCATTTAACTCATTGTTTTGTCTAGTCCTATGTTAGGAAAACTTACCCAGAATTTTTGGAGCAGAAAATTCAACACTTTTCCTTCAATTGCAGCTAGGCTTCACTGTACTTTAACTTCATCATCCAAGTTGCCTACTTCTGTAATTTATCATTTTTGCACCACTTGGAAGTATTGTCTAATGGAGAAATATTGTCAGTGACTATTCATATAGTCGATTTGAACTTGTTTTGGACTTACGCTTACTTAAAGAGCATCTAGTTCTAAGATTTTATCATTTATGTATGTCCAAACTTGTTTGATCTAATAGAATGACCTTTTTGTATCTAGACTAATACCAATCCATTTCATGAATAAACTGTGAAAAAACGACTAACCAAAGGCAGGTAGATGGAGAACATGAGAGACAGAAACTTGCGCTTTCTATCAAGTGTTATTTTGGAGTAGTTACAGGGTAAATATGCTGACAAAAATCTTAGAATGAAAGAAGAGTACAATTGCTGAAATATCATCTACAACTATCCCTCTCCTCTTACATTTCCAAGCACGAACAACACATTGAACAATATGCTGTGCTGTTTTTGCCCTATCTGGAATTTCAGATACAGTTTCTACAGCCTCTTCATTTGATATAATATCCCATACCTGCATTTAAGAAACTACACTTTAGTAGTCATCAAGGAAATTACACTTAAAATGGAGAAACAATTACATTCCCAGATTTTTCATTTACATGAAGAAAAAAATATACTGATCATGTTCATGATCAGATTTTCTCATGTTCATTTACAGGAAGAAAAAAATATATTGATCATGAAAATGATCAGATTTTCTACCATTCTCTGTTAGCGTGTAATCTGGGCCTTTTGCTATATTTAAAAAAATGAAGCAGTCCAGATAACTGGTTCTACAAAAAAAAGTTAACGCGCAAAGTATTATCCATCTATATTTGACGATAGACGTGACTAATAAAAACTGACCTCCACATTAGAAAACAATATCCACATCTTTTTGTAAAGCATGGGACAGTAAGTTATGGGCTGAACCAAGCGAAATACCTCTCTTTAAATAAATATCTTTAGCAGCCTTCTCCGCTACATATTGCCTTGCAGCGGCCATCTGTTTCTCTACCTCCCTCTTCTTGTAACCTCGTATCTTCTTCAAACGGAAGAAGTCCTCCCTTTCCAAATCATCAAGTTCCCACTTTATGTAAAGAACTATAAGCAAGTAGTTTTTTTTAGTAACAAACAACTATTTAGATAATCTTATGTCGTAATATATACTATTTTGTGTATTTAGTTGCTCCAATATTTGGTAGGCTCAAAGAAAAATCATGTTTCAGGAACTAACTTCTTTGCTATAAGTAAAGTTATAATCTTTTATAATTCTTAGTGACATTTATCCTTATATTTCAACCCTATTGTGTTTATCTGATTGTAACAGGTTGTTTGCATCTTAGATTTTTTGTTATTCTTTATCTTTTAAATAGTTTTTTTATGTCCTCTTAAAGGTTATGGTACCTAGTAAGCAGTGGATGTAACTTGTTGATAATCGTCTCGATGAAATCTATTTGATCGGCGTGCAAAAGTTTTTGAATTATGCTTTTCAAAAAACAGGAGAAGAAGATGAAATACGATGTCCATGTATCAAATGTTACAATACAACTTTAGGAACTCGTAAAACAGTTGAGACACATTTGCTAGTACATGGAATAATTCGCAATTATACTTTTTGGTATCACCATGGAGAACGTTTGGGTGAGCCATTATTAGAATCAGAACATGAAGATGAAGAACAATATGATGATGCTATAGAAGAATGTGAGAGTGAAGATGAAGTAGAAGAACTATTGAGAGATTTATATCCTAATCTTGATGGAGGAACTACACATACTGGTTGTGATGACTTTCTTGAAGAGGAACCAAATGTTGAAGCAAGAAAGTTTTACAACCTATTAAAGGATTTTGAGTGTCCATTATACAAAAATTGAAAAGCTTCAAAGCTTTTCACTTTGATCAAATTGCTTCATATAAAAAGTATGGGTCGTTGGAGTAATGCATCATTTACAATGCTATTGAAAATGTTGAAAGAGGAGTTATTGCCTGATGGTGCCAATTTGCCAAATTCATATTATGAGGCAAATAAGATAATTCAAGAACTTGGATGTTATACTGGAAGGATGATAGCTTACTTGATTCTTGCAAGGTTTATGGTGCAACGAGATGGAAAATAAATACACATAGTGGGGAAACAAGGAATAAAAGTGGTAAAAAGATAGCATTAAAGAGTTTACGCTATTTTCCCTTAAAGCCTAGACTTCAGAGATTGTTTATGTCTACCAAGACATCTACTCTGATGACATGACATAAGGGTAAAAGAGTGGATGATGGAATAATGAGGCACCCGGCTGATTCAATGGCATGGAAGTCATTTGATGAACTTCATCCTTCATTTGCGGTTGAGCCTCGAAATGTTCGACTTGGACTTGCTAGTGATGGATTCCAACCATTCCGGAATTCAAAAACCTCACATAGCATTTGGCCTGTAGTTCTTATCCCTTATAATTTACCACCTTAGTTGTGTATGAAGCAAGAAAATTTTATTTTGTCAATGCTTATTCCAGGTCCAAATAGTCCAAGAGATGCAATTGATACATATCTTCAGCCTTTAATAGAGGAATTGAAGGAATTGTGGGAAGTTGGTATTGAGACCTATGATGCATCAACTAAGCAAAATTTTAAGTTGCATGCTTCTTTATTATGGACCATCAATGACTTTCCAGCATATGGAAATTTATCAGGAAGGAGTACGAAAGGAAAATTGGCATGCCCATGTTGCAATAAAGACACTTCCTCAATTCGATTAACTAAGGGTAAGAAGCAGTGTTTTATGGGTCATCGGCGTTATCTTTCTCAGAATCACAAATGGCGAAGTGAGAAGGGGTCATTTGATGGTATAGTGGAGAAAAGGCCTCCACCAAAAGTGCGTTCCGGTATTGAGGTATTTAATCAAGTGCAAGATCTTGAAGGGTTACAATTATCAAAAGATCCTAAGATAAGAAAGAACATATCACATGAAAACCGAATGGATAATTGGAACAAGAAAGGTATCTTGTTTGAACTTCCATATTGGAAGTGTTTCTTGTTGTGACATAATTTGGATGTTATGCATATTGAAAACAATATATGTGATAATATCATGGGGACAATTATGAATGTCAAAGGAAAGACCAAGGACACAATTAACACTCGATTAGACTTACAAGAGATAAACATTAGGCCATAATTGCACCCCATCCAAAAGGGGGAGAAAATTTAAGTTCCAAAAGCATGCTACACATTGTATCCCGAAGATAAGCACAAATTGTGCCTTTTCTTAAAGAATCTAAAGGTTCATGATGGGTTTTCATCTAATATTTCTCAATGTGTGAACCTGAAAGATCACAAGATATCTGGATTGAAAAGTCATGATTGTCATGTTCTCTTGCAACATCTACTCCCTCTTGCACTTTGTGGTATGTTGTCCAAAGAAGTGTGTGAACCTCTCATTGAATTTTCTATATTTTTTTAGTGTGCTTGGATCGAAAGAGTTGAGAATTGAAAACTTGGAGCATATTGAAGCACAAATACCCATAACACTTTGCAAGTTGGAAAAGGTCTTCCCTCCTTCTTTTTTTGATGTCATGGTGCACTTACCTGTTCATTTAGCTACTGAAGCTAAGATTGCTGGACCGATTCATTATCGGTGGATGTATCCCGTGGAGCGATGGCTATATTTTTTGAAATCTCTCATTGGTAATAGGGCATGTCCAGAAGGTTGTATTGCAGAGGGCTACATTGCAAATGAATGTATGACTAAGTTCATGGTATTTTCATAAGGTTGACACAAGATTCAATCGTCCTGCACGAAATTATGATGGTGGTTTAAAACAATCAAATGGTGGTTTATCTATTTTTAGTCAACCTGGAAAAACTCTAGGAGCTAAAAATCCATGTGAGCTTGAAGCAGATGAACTCAACAAGCACATATATACATATTGAAGAACTGTGATGAAGTCTTACCATATCTCAAGTATGGAGATTTCTTTTATATCATCTCAATATTTTTATTTCTTTTAGGTTAATCACTTTTCAGATGAGACTTATGGTTCACATCAATTTTATAGAGGGTTTGCACAAAGTCATGAGAATGCTCGACACTTGTCTGATGCAGAATGGAGCCGATAATTTATTGCATGGTTTAAAGATAGGGTGAGTAATACATAAATATCAAAATTTGATATTTTATTATTGTGATACTCATTCTAAAATATTAAATATTATCTTGTTGATAGGTCGCACAATTGCACAAACAAGATGATAGTCAGATCATGGAAGATCTACTCTCACTTTCACGCGGTCCCACCAAATATTCAACGCATTCTAATGGTTATGTCGTTAATGGATATAGGTTTCATGTAGAAGATTATGATAACACGTTAAGGACTCAAAATTGTGGTGTTGTTGTATTGGGTGAGAATGACGAAGATAGTGAGAACCTTGATTACTATGGAGTTTTAAGAGATGTGATTGAGTTGCAATTTGTCATGGATAGAAGAGTGATTTTATTCCGATGTAATTGGTTCGATGTGTATGATGAAATAAAAGGAGTTAAAAAGGATGAGTATGATTTTGTGAGTGTTAATCCAAGTAGATTTTTGAAAACAAATGAGCCATTTATTTTAGCGAATCAAGCAACTCAAGTGTTTTATGCTAATGATAATTCCAACAAAGGTTGGCAAGTAGTGAGAAAGACTTAACCTCGTGATTCCTTTGAGATTGTGGAACAAATGGATGATGATATTGTAGAGTCAGGAAGTCCTTCCCAAAAGAAAAGAAAAAGAACTAATGAGGTGAAGTATCTTTTATGAATTAGTATTTCATTATTCAACATTATGATGACACAATTTCTTTTATTATTACATAATTAGACATTTTCAAGTTTAATTTTTAACGTTCTGTCTCTTTTTGCAGGTTCAAGATGAAATCATTGAAGACCGAAAATGAGGTTGATTCTAATATGAAGAGTACAATCAGATATACGTTTGTTGCGCCTGGTGCTATTGGAAAGGGTCGAGGACGAGGGCTTAAATCTTTGGGTGAGAAGGGAAGTTTGCCATCTAAGAGTTTATTGCCTCAATCAAGTGATCTAGTTAAGAAGTACATCAAAGAAATTGAAACAAGTAAGATATTTTGTATTTTTTCACTTTAAGGGATAGCAAAATCTTTAATTGTGTTGAGAATAAATATCTTTTCCAACAAATCCTCTTAAGTTTACTGGTGAAATCACCTCTTTAATTTATTTCTCTTATTTTCTTTTATTCCTATAAGTTGCGTCCATTGTCGAATATTTGATCTATTTTTTTACCTCAACAAGGCTCTTCAGAAATTTTCTCATTCTTCTTTGTATTAATTGTTGAGTGCTCTGTTTGATGTAGAATATAGGAATAAGATATTAATATGTATAATGCTATCATGCGTACAATCTTATCTACCCTTTTACCTTCAATATGGCACGAACTGATATGTAAATGCCATGATAAAAAGTTAAATATCAGGCCAAAAAGCAGCTCTATCTCACTGTACTTAAATATCTTGTCTTTAGGAGCCGTTCGAGGTGAGTCTTTTTCTCAGCTTCTTGCTCTCCAAAATATTGTGCTAAACTATTGGTTGCATGATTTATTTTTTTCAGGTTCTACAGGGAATTGCCAAGGACTTAAAAACTCTACCATGTCCACTAGTCAAGGAATACGAATGATGCATAAGAACTCCATGGCTCCTGAGAAAGAGAATATGCAAATTAATACTGCATCTCCTATGACTAATCAAGTTAAGAAATACACCCAAGAAGTTGAAACAAGTAAGATTTTTTCAAAAATATTATATTTTTTACAAATATACCGTGGTTTCAACTTTTTGGATAAACTTTTATATCATGTTAAGTGAGTCTAGGTGGTACAGGAAAGAGACTTGAGAAAAGAACTAGATCTTTGAGCTCCTCTTTGGGAAGTGATGAACATGAGCTGGGATCTTTCAACAAGAGTGCTGTTTTTGATAATCAGCATATGAAAACTCCTTCTAAATGCACAAAATTGAGTTCTAACATATCTTCTAATCAAGTAATGCAAAACATGAAAAAAATTGGTTCTTCAGAAAGAGAATATGCAAACCAATGTTTCATTACCTCCATTTGTTGATCAAGTTATGAACCATTCTCAAAGAACAGAAAAAGGTATGATATTTTGAATTAATATGTTATTAAATTTTAATTAGTTTGATTGCTATAGTTTTTATCAAATTATGTTGTCGTAGGGTCATCTCATCCTACAAAGGTAAGAAGAGTTCGAGGAAGCAACATGTGCAAACAAGTCGCTTCACTTGAAATTGGACAAAAGTTGAAAGTCACCTTTTACAATAATCGAACAGTTGGAACAAATAGCAATCTTTTTCGAGGCATTTGGGAAAAATTGTGCGTGATCGTAATATTTGTCCCTTAGGGGTATCATCGTGGCATGATATTAAGCAAGAAAAGTTGAATCACATGTGGGCAGCCGTTGAGGTAACAAATATACGCCTGATGTACAACTTATGATGCCTCTCTTTTTTCTGAAAATAATAACTCAATTCATGTTTCAATTGGTGTAGCACTAATTTGAGAGTGTTGATATGAATGATCATCGTGATCATATCTTGGGATGGATGAATGAGTTATGGAACAAATGGAGAGGACACTTGCATGCAAAATATGTGAAGGACAAGCCTATCCAACAGTCTCTTAAGAATGTCCCGAGAGGAGTAGAGAAAAAAGAATGGGAATGGTTAGTAAAGGAACATTTTGCTTCTGAAAGTTTTCAGGTACGCCTATTGAGTTAATAGTCTGCTTTTCTACTCTTTTGTACAGTTTGATTTCCCTCCTTAGCACCTAATAGACTTGGAAACAAACCTGAGTATAGAACATGTCTACTACGTAGTGTCTTTGTATCCTTGATGCACCAACTAGCTAATCCATGCCTAATTTATTTTTCTTGAATCTGGGAAAGCCACATTTATCTTGTGAGTTTAGGATGCAAAGGTGAGTAAACAATTCACTTTTTGTTCTAAAGTACAGGAAAATTGTATGAAGAAGGTGCAGATTTCACATGCCAAATTTATTTTTGTTTTATACCAATATGTTTGTGTTATAGAGCATTTCAGTTCTTGATTACATCTTGCTATGACTGGCTCATATTGCTAACTCAAATTTGAAAATAAATTGTTTTAAGTATCCATTTGCATCAACCAATTATCATCCATTTATAAGCAACTTCCAAGAACCATTGGTTTTTCTTCTTTAAGTTCAGAATCCAAATTTCTCATATAAGAAATGACCATCTCGAAAATATTTATGTCTATGATCCCAGTTTTTTTAAGTACTCGCACTAGAAGCTTACTGTGAACAAATACAGGCAAGAAGCACTAGGAATGCAGCAAATCGAGCAAAGTTGAAGATGCTTCATCATATTGGTAGCAAGCCTATTCGAGAGATTATTTATCAAAAGGTATTATCATAAAATTAGTTTTCTAAATGGAATATTTATGAGGTGTGTGTTATTTGACATGTTTGACTTTGATGTGAAGGGCGGAAAAGATGGAAATCCACCAGATTTGGCAACTATTTTCTTTGAGACTCGTAAGAAAGATAACAAGCTTGTTGAACCTGAAGCAATTGAAAAACATGTGCGTTTTGTAAATTAAATATGTTAATTGCTTAAAATTGTCATGTTTTATAATAGAAAATGTTCTTTGATATATTTTGTAGGCTCAACTCGAAGAAATGGTTCAAGCAGATCCATCTCTACCTACCATAGAGATTGTTGAAAAATGTTGTGGACCTCAAACTCGTAGCCACGTATTTGGATTTGGGGGTGGAGTAAAGGCAAAAGACTTGAAAGGTGGAACTTCCTCAAAAGCTGAATTGTTATCTGCGCTACGTTCAACTCGAGAGGATATCAAATCCTTGAATGAAGAGAACAAATCCTTGAATGAGGAAAACAAATCCTTGACCAATCGCTTGTCTACCTTAGAAGATGCGATGAAAGAAGTAATGAAAATGAAAGAACTCTTCGTGGCTCATCAATCACATGTACCAGCTACAACATCGTCCTTTTCAACTGAATGACCACTACCTTTTCAGCTAACCAAGTTAGTAACAATATACCCAACTTTTTACTATGCTGCAACATTGCTGCCAGCTGCTCTGTTTTGACATTTTCTGCCCACATGTTGTTACTCCAGCTCGTCTTTTATGTTATTTACTCAGTTCGTTTGTTTCTATTTCCTTCCCAATGTTGTTTAGTTGTGGTTTTTTAAAATAGATATTGGATTGTTGTCTATAAATATATGCAAAATTAGTGACTGCTTAGAGAATAGTTAAAGTTAAATTTGAACTCTTAATTTCTTTAAACAAAGTTGGTTAGAGGAGGAGATGAGTTGAGGAGAGGCGACGAGACAAGACGAGGTGAGGCGAGAGACTGATGCATTGCCTTCTAATAAAAATAAAAAGGCGCAACATTTAGAACATAGTACATTATTTTTTTACTCTGCTGCAACATTGCTGCCAGCTGCTCTGTTTTAACATTTTCTGCCCACATGTTGTTACTCCAGCTCGTCTTTTATGTTATTCACTCAGTCCGTTTGTTTCTATTTCCTTCCAAATGTTGTTTAGTTGTAGTTTCTTAAAATAGATGTTGGATTGTTATCTATAAATATATGCAAAATTAGTGATTGCTTAGAGAATAGTTAGAGCTAAATTTGAACTCTTAATTTCTTTAAACAAAGTTGGTTAGAGGAGGAGATGAGTTCAGGAGAGGCGACGAGACAAGACGAGGTTAGGCGAGTGACTGATGCATTGTCTTCTTTTATGTTATTCATTCAGTCTGTTTGAATCTGACTCAGCAAAAATACTGCTCTGCTGCAAAATTGCTGCCAGCTACTCTGTTTTAATGTTTTTTCTGCCAAAATATTGTTACTCCAGCTCGTCTTTTATGTTATTCATTCAGTCCATTTGACTCTGACTCAGCAGAAATACTACAGTCCACCTGGTGTATGAATCATGACCTTTGTGAATCACCTGAATTATTCTGCTGATTCAGTTTCAATTTGTAGATTAGAGATATTCCGTCGAGCCGCCATTTTCAGTCCTATTACTAGAGCTAGTAGTTCCAATGTAGAACGTTGAAAACATTAGTTGGAGTTACATTTGAACTCTTAATTTATTTTAAACAAGGTCAGTTAGAGGAGGAGACAAGTTGAGGTGAGGTGACGAGACAAGACGAGATGAGTTCAGAGACTGATGCATTGCAACTGTACATATCTTTTATGTTGGCTGTGTTTTTTATTTTCTACATAACTTCATAACGACACAAATTTTGTTTTGAAATTTTCTACTATGCTGCAACAATATCGCAAGCCAGCTACTCTGTTTAAACGTTTTCTGTTGAGATGTTAATCTAGCTCGTCTTTTATGCTAATTCATTCCATTTGTTTCTATTATCTACCAAATGTTATTTAGTTTTGGTTCTTCAAAATAGATGTTGGATTCTTGGCTAATGTATCTCAAAGTTTTCTAATAGATTTTTCTTATTTCTTGCAGGTTTTGTTGATGTTTCTGGATATCACTTGACAAAGACTGAAATGTTAAAGTTTTCTGCCAGACTTTTGTTCATTCTTCAGTGAAGATGCAAGTTTAGAAGATGCAGTAACTCATTATTAGTTTGCTATGAATGTTTTGCAAAACTTTTGATGTTATCCGAGATTTTTTGTTAAACAAATATCGAAACTAACATCATGGGATGTTAACCAATTTATCGTAATCAATCGCACTGTTATATATATCTTCCTACCCCCTTTCACTATAAGATATTTTTGTATCCATATTTTTAGTAGTAATCATTTTGGTATTTGTTGATGAATTTAGATTTTTATGATATTAATGTCTCTAGGATCAAAGGTGGTCGGTTAGAGACCACAATTATTGATCGTCTCTAATGGTCAATCTAGGACCAAACTTGTTGCTTGTCTCTAATATATAAGCTAGGACTAGAAATGATTCTCGTCTTTAAAGTTGTTTTAGGACCAGATTGTTTGTCATCTTTAAAACTACTCTAGAACCAGTTTGTTAAGGTCATTATAGCTATTTTAGGAACAGATTTTTGATGGTCTCTAATGCTATTTTAGGACCAGGTTACACTCGTCTCTAAAGCTCAATTAGGACTACATTGCATACCGTCACAAAAGAGGTTTAACGACATGAATTCCATGAAATAAATGGTCTAATGGAGACCAGATATATAGTCACTAAAAGGATCTCACGACCAGAGTTTTGGCCCGTCTCAAAACCATTTAGGGACAAGATTTTTGAACTCGTCCTTACTTACCAGTAGCGACGGTAGCTTCTAGGACGAGTGACGACCAGGTTTTTCTAGTCTCAGTTGCTCATTTGAGACCAGATTTGAACTTTTAGGGACCAGATTTCCCTTCCTTAGAGACTCTTTTTCTTGTAGTGTCGTCCCAGTTGGTCCTCGCCATATCTACAAAACATATCTAAAAAGTTAGAAACAAATCAAGAAAAAATGCAGAAAATAAGGTACAGAAAGACTCGTCGAACTGATCGGTGAGTCACCGAGTCACTTTCCCGAGCTAGATCGAGCTCGCCGAAAGGTCTGGTCTGAAAATTCCTAGAAAAATTGCATGTCGGTGATGTTGAAGGCCCTACGGCGAATCGCCGACATCACTCGGTGAGCTTAGACTAGCCCGGCGAATTTTAAAACATGTTTTAGGGGTTAGGAGCGCAGAAATGGTGATCAAGGAAGACTTTCGGCTAGTCGCCGAGTGAACTTGGTGAGCTCAGGCTTTCGGCCGAAAGTTACAAACTCTATTATAGCCAATACATGAAATTACGGTCGAGCAAGGGGGACGTTGGCAAACCACCGAAAGGTTCCGCAAGCTCGACGAACTACCTAACATGCAAAACTTCAGACCCATTTCCCAAATTCAATCCAACAACCCCCAGAAACAAAATCAAACAATACACTTAATCAATTAATCTTAGACCCATATGACCCATGCCAATGTGGTTCTCAGACTTCCCTCGGTATGGCAAAAATTGTCCATTTGACGAGTTTTGTTCTTAAGAATGACATCAAACACTCAATTATCGAGCAAAGTTTGTCATTTAACACAATTAGGGGTTACTCTGACTTCACCCCGCTAGACCCAACAACTATTTACTGCAACCCAACAATTTATTATTAATTTTAAAGAACAAAACTCAGGAAATCAACATTTTAAACAATTTAAACACATTTATGAAACTACGATAGGCATACTAGCATAACACTATGATTTCAGTACAGGCCCAACACACATCCACAAGATTTAAACAATTGCAGTCGAATTCAACCTCTATTCAAGCGTTTGGGATTCGGAAAACCAACCTTTATGCCGAAATACAAGTTTGAAATGCTACGCTGCAATGACATCCAACTTCGAGAACAAGATCAAGAGCAAAAACAAGTACAATGATAAAAATACGGGAAATATGAAGTGCGGGTGTGAGAGTAGGGGGTTAGAAATGAGGGAATATGAAATATTTTGAAATTTTAAACCTTTTTAAAAATAGTTCAGTTTGTAGCCCACTAGGCGGTATTAATCATCCTTACCGAACCACTCGGCGATGTATCGAATGATAACTTACCTCGCAATGTTTTAGAAGACCTCAAATCAATTTAGGGGTCCAAATGGTGAACAAAGTCAGGCTCGCCGACTCGTCCATGGGAGCGCTGAGTTTTACAGACTCCCATTTGTGATTTTTGTGCGTCTAACGATGGTCCAAGTCTAGCTCTCCGACCTCTTCGGTAAGTCACCGACTGGACTCTTGGCTCGCCAATCAGCACATTTTCAACACCTCCAACTCTTCAACCTACAACATCAGCACCCATTATTCAAAAATAAACACAAAGCAATAAAAACTTAGGTTGCCTCCCAAGAGGCGCCTTAGTTAACGTCGTGGCACATTGCAATTAACACTCAAGCTTCATTGTTGGAGTTTGCCATAGTATTACTATGAAACCCCCCTTGTTGTCTCAGGTTTAGATGTGAAAAAATATGTGAAAACATATCCTCAGTCTGGTCACCCTTAAAAATCTTTGGGCTATTGACGCTCGTGGGGAGGAACATACCTATCCTTCTCCCTATCTTTTTCTTTCCAAGAGGAATTACAATCACGCCACTCTCTATCACAGTCTCTCCAGCCCTCATCTTTATTCCAATCGTTGTTACCACCCAACTTTGGGTAGTTTGTACGATAACCTTCTCCTTGGTTGGCTAGGAAGTTCACTTCCTCATTGTACAACACTTCAAATTTGGCATCTTTTGGGTTTACACCAGCAATGCCTACAATATTACCACTCCTAGCGCCAGCACCCAAGATGTTCTTGGCCAAGATGTCCAGTTGGGTCATCATCTTTGCCATGTTTTAGTCTCTCTCTTGATCTTATTCAATCTCTCTTTTGTCAACTTATAAGTAAGAGGAGAGACTTGATCTTCAAGGGTGTACCATGCCTATTAATCATGGTCATGTCATCATGGAGTTGGGCTGCTATCACATAATGTTGTTGCGTTAAATCTCCCGGAGAAAATTGATCAGCCACTCCCTTCTTCACTGAATAGAGGCTTCTGTAAAAGTATTAGATCAACACATTATCGGGCAATGCATGAATTGGGCATTTCAGGACCAACTTCTTAAACCTTAGCCAAGTATCATGGATTGTCTCACCCTCCAAACACTTGAAACTTTGGATACTGTCCCTAAGTGTCATCATATTCGAAGGAGGGAAAAATCACACTTACAATACAGTGATAAGCTCTTCCCACGAAGTGATTGATTTTCTTAGCAAGTCAGCAAACCACTTGCATACTTCTCCCATTAGAGAAAATGGGAACAACCTCAGCCTGACCGATTCTTGAGATATGTTCTTAAGGGAGAATGGTCCACAAAAATCAACAAAGTTCCTTATATGCTCATGGGGATCCACATAAACTAACCCACCAAACAAACCTTTCAATTGAAAGAGCTGCAACATGGTGCTTGTAATGTGAAACACCGCGTTTCCCTCAGCCAAAGGTAAATGAATGACAGAAACTCCACTCACTCACTAGATTTGGGTCATTGACATCATTGAGATTCCCGATGTCATCTTGGTGGCCCACTTGGCTACCATTGCTTCCGTTGACACTCATTTCCTCTATTTTAACAAGCAACACAAAAACCAGCACTATAACTAAAAAAACACTATTCAACTTCACAAAAAGAATTTCAAACAACACAACTCCCCGGTAGCGGTGCAATTTTGATTTCACGTTGCTAGCACACCTTATCCAATTCTAGGTTTTCAACGATCGCAAATTAGTATACAAACATAACTAAATGAGTTGGAGCCGAATCCCACAGGGAGCGATACATTTATCTAATTTGATTGGGAAGTATAAACGTGGTCAGATCAGTCATAGGAATAGAAATTATCGAATAATGACATCATTCAAATTAAGTGGTGACACAAATGTCAAGTTGAGGTTTTGGTTTTGATTAACAACTACAAACAGTTTAACAATATAGAGACGAAGTCTTGGGATGTTATCAATTAAAGGCAATTATAGACATATGTGTAATTGCAGCTATTAGTAAATAGCTAGATATTAGTTTGTAGGCTAGACTATAAGGGAGGCAATTTTCTATCAAACAATTACCTCGAATCAAGTGATTTCTTTTGAACATCAACAAGCATGCAAATTAAGAGCAACCCACACCTTAATACATTCCCTCTCTCGAGCTAAATGTGTGGGATTGGGTTTGGATTTACTCTCTCGAGCTAAACCTAGGTCAACCCAATACCCACAAACCATAAATCAATAATCTTAGTTCTAAAACCTCTCTCTCGAGCAAGCCAAGAACACAAATAAAGAACTACAATTGCAGCTACAATTCTTAAATTAAACCACAATTAACGATTGAACTAACTTCTAAATAGCACTTAAACTAACAATTAGCAATACCCATAAGCTAAATCAGCCCATAATCACATGATCACACCACAAGAATTGGGGTTTTAGCTAGACATTATAAAAAGATAAGAACAGTTGCTGAATTAAGTATCTATCAACTGGGTAAGAATGATTTTTTCTTTACAATGCTCCAATTCGATGAATCTCAAAGTCCAAATTCCAATTCCTCAAAAGTGAATTCCTTCAATACTTCAAAGCTAAGGTAAACACTAGAAAGAAATGTTCTAAGAGTCATAGAAAATAATTGTCAAAATAATATCCTAGATACTAACTAAAATGTTAAAAAATGTATTTATAGTCGTTGAAAATAAGCTACGAAAGCCCGTTTGGTGAAGTAAGTCAGACTCACTGATCCATTCGGTGAGCCCCACTTTGGTCTCTTCCATAGCCCTTTTGCCTTGACATTCAACATCCTCAAGGTTTGTTAGTTTGGGTGATATATCTCGGCCTCCCGGATTCAATCGGCGATCCGCTAACTGCTCATCTTCGTCGCCGACTTGGTTCTTTCCTTAAGAACTTGGCACAATGGAACTTTACGCACTTATCCGAGTGCTCTTGGCGATCCTCAGGCTCGCCATTCTTCATTTCTTCAACTTGTTTAGTTCCTTTTTTATTCTAGTGTCATTGCATTGTTCCTCAATCTATATACCTAAAAATCAAGGATTTAACATCAGTTATTGGCACAAATTAAGCATTTGAGGACCCTAAATTTATATAAACAAAGATCTAAATGAGTCCAAATCTTGGACTCATCAATATCACTGTCTAAGTTGGCCAGGTCATCATTCATAGCCACATCTCGCTCCACATGCTACTCCTCGTCAGTCTTAGCCTCAGAATGAGCAGCAATAACATCCTTTCTAGTATCATCTCCATTGGTAGCCAGAGGCATATCAGAACTGGTTGGGACCTCTGCTGACTCAAACAGTGAAGTGAATTATATGGACTTAAGATGGTCCACATCCTTTCTCAACTCGAAGACCTCGACTTTTAGAGTGTAGCCTCAGTAGTAACCCCATGTCCTCTCTCACAAGTATCTACTCTCACCGTTAGAGCATAAATAGATATGCCGAGGGGTGTCAAAGTATCTAAAATGCCTCTAATCGGGAAGCCTGCACAATGGCAGAATGGGTTAGGTCACCCATCTTGAAGAGCACTGCCTGAGTGATCCTAGGAGGCTGGGAAGTAGTGGAAGAACTTGTGGCCTGGGAAGGAGTTGAAGAAGATGTACCTAAAATCCTGGAGGCCGGAGTAGGCAAAGATACCTCTGCATGTATTGACTCAACATCAACTTCCGGGAATGTGTCCACCGGAGCTGCTCTCCTCCTATCCACTTCATCCCATATGTACTCATCCTCTATGCGCTGGATATTGGTGGAGGATATCGGTATGAACTCAATGTCCCTCTTCTAGTCACGAGGAAATCTTGCCCGCCGACATAACTCTGCATAAGCACTGAGAAAGTAAGGGATGTATGGCGATGTTTGGCCCTCAAGACCATGTCCTACTTTATAATTAACCCTAGATTCAGCCGTTTCTTAGCGATGATAGATCTGAGACAGGCCTCCTTTGGGTGGCAAAGAATGGACTAGTTATGTGATGGCATGCTTGAGATACTAATGAACCCGAACCAATACTGAGCTGCTATGCTCAAGTCCTTCTTCTGAATAAGGGCTCCAGCCACAATCCACCTCAGGGTGGTGTCAAAAATAAGAGGAGCTAGCTATCCCTTGAGGTCCTCCAAAGTGTGCATTGTGATCATGTGGTGATAGTCATGTTCAAAACATGTGGCCCTATCAAGTACAACATTAATATGATCATTGTTGCATCGCACTGTCTTTCCCTGAACCATCATGTACTCCACCGGCCTGAAGGCACTGGCCTTCTTCTTTCCTTGGGGTACTAACTCACCATATGCGGTGTAGAACTCTATGACCCAAGTGGGAATGTATCGGCCATGGGACCTGGTAAATATATCAAACATGTGGAACCAAAGTGTGTCCAAAACAAAAAGGTACTTGTCTACCACACCATCCAAGTACAGTCTCTTCTCTTCAAGAATGGTCCTCAATCCCTCGGCCTTTAACCGGTTGATAAATCGGGGAGGAGTACCCTCAACTGGTTGTGCTGGAACCACCATCTGTGCTGGAGCTGGCACTGTATCAATAGCCATAGGGGTAGACTACGGGATCCTAGACGGACCTTGACAAGCCCTTGCACGAATCTCTGCTCGCCGGGTCTATAGTGGTTGGTCATCCTCAGTCTCAATGAGTGAGGCCTGAGAATCAAAAGATCTCCATCACTGCCGGAGTTCTGCTCCAATCTCTCGGTTATAGGCGATTTGCCCTTGACTTTACCTCCCTTAGGATCGGCTTTCTTGCTCTTTTATGTGGAGGCAGTTGCTCCCTCATTTATTACGATGCCTCGTGCTCCTTTGCAAGGTGGCATACTACTTTCATCCAAATTTCTCCTAGCCATATCTCCAAAATACACTGAAAAGTGTTAGAAAATACTTCAATAAAATTGCAAAATTCAAGGTGTAGAAACACTCGCCGAATAAGTCGGTGAGTCACCTAGTCAAGCCAAATCAAGCTCACAGAAAGGACCAACATGAAATTTTTTCAAAAATCAAGCAAGTCAACGATATTTAGGGCCCTTCGGTGAATTGTCGACACTACTCAACAAGCTAAGACTAGCCTGCCAAAATTTACAGTGTGTTTTAAGGATTAGGGGTGCAGAAAAGGCGATTAAGGGAACCATTTGGCAAGTAGACGAGTGAACTCGGCGAGTTCAAGCTTCAAGCCGAAAGTTACAGACTCTATTTAGCCAAATCATGTGATTTAGGGTGATCAAAGGGGGACATGGGCGAACCGCTGAACCATTCGGCGAGTTTGACCCAGCTTGCCAAATTTCCTAACATGCAAAATTTCAACCCTGTTTCCCAAAATCAATCCCGCATCCCCCGAAATCAAAATCAAACAAATACATTATTCAATTTACAGTAGACCAACAAGACCCATACCTTCGGGGTACATAGAGTTCCCCCGATTTGGCCAAAATTGGCCATTTGACGACTTTTGCCCTTAAGAATGATGTCAACAGCTCCATCATTGGGAAAATTACGTCATTTTGCTCTATTAGGGGATACTCAGAATTCACCCAACTAGACTCAATATAAAATAACTGCAACCCAACAATATACAGTCAATTTTAACACATTAAACACGAGGATCCATCATCTTAAGCAATTAGGCACAATTTGGAAATACAACATAGGCAATCCAACACATAAAATACAATTCAAACACAGGCCCAACACACAACAACTCACATTTACGAAGAGCATTCGAGTTCAACTACTAGTCTAGATTTCAAGGTTCGAAAAACCAACTTGAGTGCAGATTAAAGAATATGATAAGCTAGGTGGCAAAGTAATCCAAATCCACACACGAGATCAAATATGCAAACGAAGAAAAATAGCAAAACATAAGAAATTTAAAGAGCCACTATAACATTTTAGGCTTTTAGCCACCCCAGTATAGTGTAGCCTAAAATAGCAAGAAGTGTGGCCTTTGATAAAAGGCTACACTTTTTGGGGGTTGCCTAAAGAAGCGTAACCTTTCACATTAGGCCATACTTTTTAAATGTCGGCATAGTAGCTACACTTAAAAAGTGTAGCCAAAAAGGTATAAAGGGCACACTTTGTAGTAATTTATTAGAAACACCTTTTGTTTGATTACACTACACTTAAAAGTGCGGCCTTTGGTTAGTTATTGGTCACACATAAAAGGTGTCGCTTTCTGTATCTCATCCACAACAACACTTATAGAGTGTAACTTTTCTTATGTACAAGATAAAATTTATAATCAATAGGCCACATATTAGACGTCCCTATAACAACACTTTTGAAGTGTGACAATGTTGTGTAGAATTTTTTTATCCACAATTTTTCATTTTTAAGAATAATAATTTTTATTTGCATATATTCAATAATCACATAATTAAATATGTAAGTGATTGAAAGTATAAAATTAGCTAATAAATAAATCAAAGGAATATATTTCAAATAAATTTCGAGTAACGTGTCTTGTACAACCGATACATAGAAATCAATTGCTTAAAGATCTCTACTATCAATAAATTCCACAAAACCAAATGCATTCAAACATACATTACAATAGTACAAAAACTCTTCATCGTTCACTACAATAGATCGAGTTTACTTCTGGCCACTATTCTAATTTAATTACCGTCATTTTCCTGCACATTCAAAATAAAAATAAGTTAGTGAAATAAATCATGTATTTAATATGCTCAATACTAGTAACTTTTAACAATACCTTCCCAGCCCCTTCTCAATGTAGTGGCAGTGTTATGAAAAATAGTAAGTAACAAAATGGACTGCTGCTAAGTGATACAAGTAACTGTAGATCTGTAATCATGTTTGATTAGGTATTTTTACAAGCTAGGATGCAACAGTTGCACCCGTAATCCATGCAAATGGTCCTGCAGAAACCATTAATCCCCTATTTCCCCAGAACTCCAACTTCAAAAGAAATCACTTTCACATCTAAATGAACAATCAATTACATAAAGCCACCTAAAAGTGTCAACAAACAAACATATCAATTGCTAATGCAAAATATTCTGAAAATTAATGATATTCTAACCAAACATAGATTAATTAGGAAATATTCCACTTCCAAGAAGTAACTTTACTGTACGAATGTTAAATTCAAAGTCATCATTAACCATAGATGGACTTCAGAGGAAGATATTACTAGCCTTGACAACAGAGGCGTATTCAGGATTTATAGATAATGGGTGCACTATTACAAAAAGGTGGATCTAAGACATAAATTTGATCGGTTAGATTCTTTTTACTGAAAACCATTAAAATTTTAAAATCATAGGTCCAAAATTAACTTTTATTTATCCAATAGTTACAAAATCTTAGAAAGAAAACTAAAACAAGATAGATAAAAGATTCAAATTTCTAACCTCACCTAGAGAGGTGCACCCAATCATCATCGTACTACATTATATGATACTTGGAGTCTGGGTTCACGCATCTATATTTAAATATTTTTAAAAAATATAACACTACTATATATGATTTCGGGAGGGGACCATGGGTTCACGTGAACCCGGT
>JAJOON010007527.1:0-24325 GCA_029582645.1 Solanum megistacrolobum | reverse complement strand
TATAATGCTTCCAATTTATTTTATGTTCACTAAACTAATATTGATGTATTTTTTATTTGGTAGGATTGTGTTGGTGCGATTGATGGAACATATATAGAAGGGGAGGTTCCTAAAGCGGTGCAACAAGCATATCATAATCGCAAAGGAAGAACATCACAAAATGTCTTATGTGCTTGTGATTTTGATATATGATTTACCTTTGTTGCTGCTGGTTGGGAAGGTACTGCACATGATAGTAAAGTACTTGAGAATGCACTTGTTGAACCAATGTCACAATTTCCATTTCCGCCACATGGTAACTTTAAATTACATCCTTAGAATAAATATTATTTATTTACACTAAGCTGTCTCATTTACGTCACATATTCTTTTAGTAATTCTTTATAAAATGCTTTTTGGTAGATAAATATTATGTTGTTGATGTTGGTTTCCGAAACACAAAAGGATTTTTAGCTCCATACAAAGGACTATGCTATCATTTGCAAGATTACCGAGGAAGTGAAAGAGAGCCTAAAAATGCCAAAGAACTATTTAATTATAGGCATTCATCTCTGCGCAATGTGATTGAACGGACTTTTGGAGCTTGGAAAAATAGATTTTGAATACTGAAACAAGGCATGAACCATTATGATATTGATAGACAAGTGAAAATTGTCATAGCTTGTGCAGTGTTACATAATTATTTGCGAGAATACCAAAGTAGTGATGAAATATTTATGGTCTATGAACATGAAGATATAGTTGCGGAGGATATTGATCAACAAATGGCTCAAAGTAACAATGTTGGTTCGTCTTCTCGGTCACATGATTGAGAAATGCAAGTTCAACGTGAGAAAATTGTCCATACTATGTGAGATGATTATATTAAAGACTAGTACACTACAATTTATGTTCAAATTTTTTTATTAAATTAAAGATAGATGAAACAACTACTTAATTGGAGAACAAATAACTTTGTAATAATTTATTGTGCGATTTTATAATTTTTTGTTTATTTGATAAGATTGAATAAATAATTGGGGCTATTTTAATAGTTTTACAACTTATGAGATATTTATGTTTATGAGAAAATATATATCACAAAAATTACATATCGCATGTCCAAACAAACCTTCAATTTCATCTAATGATTCCATATCATGATACCATATCATGATTCCATATCGCATGGCCAAACGGGCCCTAAGATAGACCTCAGATCTGGCTATCATCAATTAAGAGTAAGGGAAGGTGATATTCCAAAGACAGCATTCAGGACCCGTTATGGCCATTATGAGTTTCTGGTCATGTCATTCGGTTTAACCAATGCGTATGCAGCATTCATGGACCTTATGAATAGAGTATTCAAACCTTATCTAGATATGTTTGTTATCGCCTTCATTGATGACATACTAATCTATTCAAGGAATGAAGAAGATCATGCTAGTCATCTCAGAATAGTTCTCCAGACTCTAAAGGATAGAGAGTTGTATGTCAAGTTCTCTAAGTGTGAGTTTTGGCTTGAGTTTGTGGCATTCTTAGGCCACATTGTGTCTGAAGACGGAATTAAAGTTAATACTCAGAAAATAGAGGCAGTGCAGAATTGGCCTAGACCCACATCTCCAACTGATATTAAGAGTTTCTTAGGTTTGGCTGGATATTATAGAAGGTTCATAGAGGGGTTTTCATCTATTTCATCCCCTTTGATCAAGTTAACTCAGAAGACAGTGAAGTTTCAATGGTTTGAAGCTTGTGAGAAAAATTTTCAGGAATTGAAAAAGAGGTTGACTACTGCCCCAGTATTGACCTTACCAGAAGGTACGCAAGGCTTTGTGGTTTAATGTGATGCGTCTAGAGTTGGTTTGGGTTGTGTGTTAATGCAAAATGGCAAAGTTATAGCTTTTGCCTCCAAACAATTGAAAGTTCATGAGAAGAACTACCCAACCCATGATTTAGAGTTGGATATTGTAGTGTTTGCTTTGAAAATATGACGTCACTATTTGTATGGTGTTTATGTTGATGTATTCTCTGATCACAAGAGTCTTCAATATGTGTTCAGTCAGAAAAAGATTAATCTCAGACAAAGGAGGTGGCTAGAATGACTCAAGGATTGTGACATGAGTATTCTTTATCACCCAAGTAAGGCTAATATTGTTGTTGATGCCTTAAGCAGGTTGTCTTTGGGTAGTACCTCCCATGTTGAGGAAGAAAAGTGAGAGTTAGCGAAAGATGTGCATAGACTTGCACGCCTGAGAGTCACACTAATGGATTCCACAAAAGGAGGAGTGGTAGTGATGAATAGGGCTGAATCATCATTGGTGTCAGAAGTAAAAGAAAAGCAAGACCAAGATCCTATTTTGCTTGAATTGAAGGCAAATGTTCATAAGCAAAAAGTAATGACTTTTGAACAATGGGGGGATGGTGTATTGAAGTATCAAGGCAGACTGTGTACCAAGGGTAGATGAACTCCAAGAGAGGATCATGGAGGAAGCTCATAGCTCTAGATATTCCATTCATACGGGTTCCACTAAGATTTATCGTGATTTGAGAGAAGTTTATTAGTGGAGTAGTATGAAAAAGGGCATTGCAGAATTTGTTGCTAAGTGCCCGAATTGCCAACAAGTTAAAGTAAAGCACTAAAGGCCAGGCGGTATGGCTCAGAATATAAAACTTTCGAAATAGAAGTGGGAGATGATTAATATGGATTTCATCACAGGTTTACCAAGGTCTCGCAGACAATATGATTCTATTTGGGTGATCGTCGATAGAATGACAAAATCAGCCCACTTTTTGCCGGTAAAGACTACCCATTCGGTAGAAGATTATGCTAAGTTGTATCTTTAAGAAGTGGTTAGACTTCATGGAGTTTCGGTCTCCATTATTTCAGACAGAGGTGTGCAATCTACTGCATAAGTTTTGGAAGTCGTTCAAAAAAGGCTTAGGTTTGAAGGTGAACTAAAGTACAGCATTTCATCCTCAGACAGATGGGCAAGCAGAGCGCACTATTCAGACCTTAGAAGATATGTTGAGGGATTGTGTGATTGATTTCAAAGGAAATTGGGATGATCACCTACCTATCATCGAGTTCGCTTACAACAATAGTTACCACTCTAGCATCTAAATGGCTCCTTATGAAGCTCTTTATGGGAGAAGATGCAGATCTTCTATTGGATGGTTTGAAGTTGGTGAAGGAGGGTTGATAGGACCAAATTTAGTTCATCAAGCTATGGAGAAGGTGAAGGTGATTCAAGAGAGGATAAAAATGACGCAGAGTCGTCAGAAATCCTACACTGATGTTAGGAGAAGGGAATTAGAGTTTGAAGTAGATGATTGAGTGTATTTAAAAGTTTCGCCCATGAAAGGTGTTATGAGATTTGGTAAGAAGGGGAAGCTTATTCCTCGGTATATTGGCCCTTACAGAATATCAAAAAGGGTTGGTAATGTAGCTTATGAGTTGGAGCTACCATAAGAGTTAGCAGCGGTTCATCCGGTCTTTCGCATCTCCATGTTGAAGAAGTGCATGGGCGATCCTTCATTGATCATACCAACTGAAGATATTGGGATCAAGGATAACTTATCTTATGAACAGATTCCGGTTCAGATTCTAGATCGCCAAGTAGCATCAGTCAAAGTCCTTTGGAGGAACCAATTTGTTGAGAAAGTTACTTGGGAAGCTGAGGAGGATATGAAGAAGAGATATCCACATCTCTTCGAATCTGGATAAATTCCAGATCAAGGTACTACTCCTCTTCTTAGTACTCTTTAATTTATGAGATTGCATGTTGTGTTTGCATTGCTTGTTGGGTGTTTGAGCTGAATGTTAGATGTTGCACCCATAGCCTACTAAGAGTAAGCTCATTCGAGGACGAATGTTTCCAAGGAGGAGATATTGTAACACCCCGTAACTAGAAAGAACTATAAAGAAGTTAAAAAATGGAAATAGTCATTTTTGGAAAGAATATAAAAATATGGAAAATTTGTTAAGTATGTTAAGTTGGATTTTTGGTCAACTTCAAATGACCGTAACTCCTAGATCAGGATGAGTTAGGTGTGTTTCCAGATATCGTAGGAAATATCTTGGAATAATCTTTCCAACGACGTTGAGTTTGTGTGATTCTGAGTTCGTATGAGTGAGATATGTCCATTGGAAGTTGGGTTGTTCAAATAAGGAAATGTCCAATCCGGATTTTGGAAAGGTATTTTAGTCTTTTCCATACCCTATAGTTTTAATTCGTTTTTAGGAGATTTATTGGGGTAAAATCAGATTTTAGTCAGTTTAGAAAAGTTGAAGTTCATGCTAGGCTTGGAGAAAAGAGAAAGGAGAAGAAAGTTCAAGATTCGTCGTATTCGTAAGGAATCGCTTGTGGATTTCATCAAATGGTGATCCTTACGAGGTATGTGAGATCACATAGCGTTGGGTTAGTTAACCCACGCGCCAAGCATGTTTAATTCATCGTATTTTCGTCCTAAAAGGATTGAGAATTTGATGTTCTTAATAGTTGTTCTTGAATTGATTTCTATCTAATTGGGATTAAGGAGTTTCTTGATGTTAAAGTGTTGTTTCCTTGAGTTGTTTGGGTTAGATTTTGTGAATATGATTTGGGTACATGAATCTAAAGTGAATTTGAGAAAAAGAATCGGATTAAAATGATTTTGGATCAGAAAACGAGATCAAAAGTTCGTCAGAATATTGCTTGAAGAGAGGTTGGCGTGACGCGCCCCCGTAGAGCCCGAGAGGTAGGCGCGGCACGCCACCAGTGCGCCAGATTAGAGCCCCAGTAAGTTGGGGTTGGCGCGGTGGGTCAGGGACGCGCTCGGATCGTCGTTTTTCACCAGTTTTTCGTCGTTTAGCCTATTTAAGTCCTTCTAAAGTGTATTAACACTTTCCATTGATTCTAACTACTCTAAATGACTTCTAAAAAATCTAGAAATCATCCAAAAACATGAATCATAACCTTGAATCCATAAATTCAAATTTAGGGAAAGTCAAGAGCCAAGTCTAGGAAGTTCTTAGAGTTTTTTCAAGAAGTCTTTTGCAAATGCTTTTAACTTTGTTTTAAGACTTAAAGTTCAAGTTGAGTAAAGAGTAAAGTTTGAAGTTCATTTCTTCAAAGAAGTATATGGGGACTATGTATTCCCAAAGAGTTTAAAATGTTTTCACATTTAAATAAGAACGGAAACTGAGATTTCCAAAGAGCCTTTGAGCTAGTTTTCAGAAAAGAGTAATCGCTTTCTAAATGAAGCAAGAGAGGAAACTTTGATTTCTAAGATAGTCTTTGAGCTGGGTTTTTGAGCAATTATCTCAAATCACAGAAAGAAGTATGTTTTCAAACATAAGAGCTAGTATCATATTTTGGGAGTAGTATTGAGCACCAAAATAGGGGAGAGTTCAGACAACTCACAATCCCCATAAACCATGTAGCCATCATGGGTTAAAAAGGGTCATACTTTTTAGATGATTCTTTTAGTGCTTTTGGCATAGACTAGTGGATCCACTTAGTAGTTCAGGTTCTATACCCTCGGCAAGGTATAAGACGGCCCTGGCAGCGTGAGGCAAAATGTCATATCATCACAATATCTCTTAAGTGATGGTTGTCGATTAAGAGAAACTCCCACAGAAGTAATTGTATTCTTATATACACAGTTTATTGTATTTTTACATACATTTTAGAGTTATATGTATCTTTGTATACACACAGAGTTGACATCATGTTTTTAAACAACTTTTCTTTATATTGCACTTGTTTTAAACTGCTTTATATTGAAATGAGTTCAGTTATGTTGAGTTGAGTTGAGCCAGGTAAGTTCTTCAGTTCCTTTCAAGCTTAAGTTATGTTTAGCATTCCAACTTGCATACTCGTACATTCAATGTACTGATGCCAGTTGGCCTGCATCTTCTTATGATGCAGACGCAGGTAACCAGGATCAACATCTAGCGCCTCGTTGATCCAGTTGAGCATTCAGAGTCAGTTGGTGAGCCTCCTTGCTTTTCGGAGGGCTCCTTTGTTATCATTTGCTTTTAGTATTTCATTTGTTAGGATGATCGGGGTCTTGTCCCGACATCCATCTCAGTTCTTTTAAAGGCTTCATAGATAGACAGTTAGATGTTCTTTAGTCTTTTCATTGTCATTATCTTATGTTTAGACTTAAGTTTGCCTTAATGGCCAGTTGAATGTTCCTTTATAACATTCCAGTTTATTTCATAGATGTATTTGTGTTGAGTTAAGTCTTCTGCTGAGTAAGTAAGTCAGGCCAAGGGTTCGCTTGGGGCCAGCAATGGTTCTCGAATGTCTGTCCCGCCCAGGGTGTAGGCTCAGGACATGACAATTTTAAGCTTGTACTTCTGTCTTTCTTTTGGGGTAAAGGGTAATCTGGACGGTTTACCAATTTTAGCAAATGGGAATTTGTAAACAAATAAAGAAAGTCCTGTTTTTGTTTTATTTAGGATCTAGCTAGTACTAACCTATGTCTAGATCTTGATACAAGTCAACTCCAATTATACAAATTGAAGAAAACTAAATAACATGAGCAAAAGTCAAGTATTACTATATTAATATTCTTTAGTCATTAGTTCGGCTACTATTAGAAATAGAGATTTTTCTCACCGTAAATCAATGAAAAATTTATGTTTTAAAATATGATTTTTCCACTTCATTCCTATTAAATTAGCTCACTGGAAAATGCATAATACGTGAAAAATAGATTCTCACTATAGTACTAAAAATAATTATTGAACATTTTTTTCCTCATTGATTCAATAAAAATATTTGCGAGAATATTTATTGAATATTTTTCAATGGTAAATATCAATAGTGAATTTTTTTTGGAAAAATTATAGAAATCTTACCATTATCCCCTATAAGTTTTACAAATCTGCAAAATCCCTCATTTTCGCGCATCAGATTTGTGTATCTCGCGCATCAGATTAGTGTATCATGTATAAAATGTACATCAGATTAATGTATCATGTATAAAATGTAATGTATCTTACTTAACGATTAATGTATCTCGCGCATCAGATTAATGTATCAACGCTTATATTATTGTATCCATTTGAGGGATTTCTGTAATTATAAACTTTTAAGGAATAGATTGTAATTTTTCCTTAAAAGTATGTGATTTCTATAATTTGCCCATATTTTTTGTAGGGAGAGAGCATTGCAATGGATCGACTTTCAAACTTTAATTTACAAGTCTTATGAGTTAAGATAGACATTGTTGCTGTTTAATGAGACTTATTCTTTTATTTTTTTTATTTTTGGTTCCTACTCAATGTTTGGAATTTTCATCAGAGTCTCAATTAAATTTGGATTGCGCATTGCAAAACCTATTCGGGGTGATGCTTCCAATGCGATTTTCTTTATACTGAAAGCTCGAATCCAAAACTTCTGATTTAAAATGGAATAATCCCACCATTAAACCACAACACATATTGGTCCATGAGACATATTTAAGATTATATTTGATGAACAATTAAATCTATAATTGTTTTTGAAAAAGTGGTAATAGCCTTTTTAACCATTTGACATAGGTGATCCAATTGTGCGTGGAGAAAAAGCAATGACAGTTGATTCATAATTTAACTTATTAATACCAAACAAGTGGGCAACGTAAAATGGACTCAAGGGTATGAATCTCTTTTTCGAGAGCTTTAGTTTCAACTTATCGGGATAAGGATAAAAAAAGAGAGTATTTTTTATTGTTTGTGGATCATTAGGATAAACACAATAATTCACTAAAAGAAGTATCTTATGTATAGTTAATTTTATTTTTTTTTTTTTTTAAAATATTATACTGTTGTTCATGAATATCTATTTTGAAGTCTAACTAATTCATTCTAATTAGTGTCATAAAATATTATTTTAAGAATAAAGTGTCTTCTATCATCAATAATTTCACTATTATTACTCGAATCAAGAGACGAAACTAATATTTTAAAGTTTATGAATTAGAATTCTAATCCATTAATTAAAGTTACTGATTTCTAAATTAAATTAATGTGACTGGACCAAAGCTATTGATAACCAAACTCTAAATTAAAATACTAGGATCTAACCTAAAATCTCTAATTAAAATAAAAGTATTTACTATTCCATTATAAACTTTAATATTCACTCGAGTAAAATTCTCTCTCTTTCAAGTGGAATTATATTCCATATAATTAATTTTCCATGAAAAGACTGAAATATTTTCTATACTTTGGATCAGTACAGATCCCTTGGCACATAACTTTTGTTCCTAATTTCAAGTGACCTCATTGTACACATAATTATCATTCATGCAAGCAAATAATAATGACTAAGCTAGTTTATTTTTTCTTTTTTCTTTTTAAAATACCAAGTGGCAATTCTTAATTGAAAATATGACCATGAAAATTGAGTAGTACATTAAGATATAGTCGAGGCGAAGGGTGTGCCGCATCGACAGAGGATGGGCTAATAAGGATATATATATTATATAGAACTGATAAATTTTCGAAGATGAGATGTATATGATATTATAAGAAAATTTTACACTGTAATAGAAAGAGAGAAATTTCAATACGTACGTATAATTTTAAAATAAATATGGTATAGCTTGAAAAAATAAATTTGTATAAGCCTAGATTCAAAACGGATAATACGAGCTATATGGGATTTGCATCGTATACTGCAAAATATAAGTCACACATTTCAGTTCCAATGAACCTAGATGACATTTATTTATAAATAAATACAAAAAATCAACTCACTCAATACACTATATTCCAGTTTAGAGTTCATAATATACATCTATTGTTTTTTCTTAGCATGAAATAATTTCTAGATTTGTGATGATGAATTTAAGATTTTAATTTTGATGAGTTTCATGCATTATGTAGAGTATTTTTATCATTGAATATTTAATTATATTTTTGAAACTATATATTTTAAAATTAAATGATTTTAAAAATTTTCAGTAAATTAAATTATCAGATATATATGTGCGCACATAATTTGTTTGCTACGTACAAAGTCAAAGATACTTTTTATATACACAATAGATGTTGAATCATCTTGACTTTTTTGTATATACTTCTTTTAATATTTTGTAATATGATTCAACATCTTTTATATATATATATATATATATATAAAAGTATCTTTTGACTTTATATATATAAGTTAAATTGTGGGTGATGAATTACCTAATTATATGAAATCCATCACTTTAATGTTGACACAATATGGACATCGTACCTATGGTAATTAATTAGCACCTAATTGTTCCAAAATTCACCATCTAATAGTACCATTGAGACATGATTTGATTGACAACAACATTTGTGAAACAAATTCATTGAAAAGGAAGAAAATTAAACAAAGACTATGAGAAGAACTAAGAAAATAAATAAATGTGGTCCCCGAAAAACTATAACAATTTCATGTCCAAACAGTTTTTCGAAATAATATTCGGAAAAAAGTGATAATTCATGGCTAACGAGGCACTAAATATATTTTGAATAATTTTATCTTTTAAGTTTGTTCCAATGGGAACTAGTTAACTTCCTGTATCTTGATACTTTTCGTTAAAAAAATAAATAGAATTCTTTAATTATCGTAAAAGAATTTCAATCTCGAATAAAAAAAATCTAATGGGAATATTATTTAATATTTATGTTGTAATTGATATTATATAGTTGAGATAGACAAGAAAAATGGAATAACGAAAGAAAGACGTACCTTTTTCACCCTTAATGAATTTTCAAAAAGAAAAAAAGTAATCTACATTATCTCACTTTGCATTGAAAGTTCGTTATATTAACCCTCAACAATACATTCAGTAAAATTTCACAAACGGAATATGAAAAGGGTAGTGCATACACAACTTACTCTTATCTTGTGAAGATAAAAACGTTATTTCTGAAAGACCCTCATTCAATAAAATTCCACAAATGAAATATGAAAAGGATAGTGCATACACAACTTACTCTTATCTTGTGTAGATAAAAACGTTATTTCTGAGAGACCCTCCTATGAAGCATTACATTCATGAATAATAATGAGATACTACAATTTTTATTATTTAGGTCAATTTCTTTTTGTTTGTTCTTGATCAAAACTTTTAAAGAATCAGTGTCATTTTTTGTCATCACTATATATATATAGGAAGAACTATATATAGTGGAAAAATGAAAAGGAATAAATAGACCATTTGGTATTTTTGGGGCACTGATAGAAACATGAAGAATAAATAAATATACTACTATAAAGTTTTTATAGAAAGAGTGCATGTACGTAACTTCTAAAGTTCATGCACGGTTTCCAAAAAAAAAAAAAACTGTATGTTAATAGAAAGGGTATAACATGATTGCATCTTTGACCTATTTATTCTCCACATACCCTTCCCACTACTCATGTCTTTCCCATTTTAGATCTAAAAGCGATTTTGTCGATTCAACTGAAGTCTGAAATTTATTATCTTATATATATCATATAACTTTTTTGTCGATTCAACTTAACTCTGAAATTTATAATCTTATATATACTATATAACTTTTTAATTATTGAGGAGATTCAGTTAAACTTTGCATTACCTAGCTCCGCCTCCATACATAAAAATGTAAATGTATACGAATAATAAAATGACATTTATTTTGAACTGACTAATTTTAGATCGTGGAATAATTTTCTCTCTACTACACACATTAGGAATGAGAGCACATGCAATGCACGTGCCATTGGTGATGGTGAGTTGAAAATTGGTTTGGTTGAATGAAGAAAATATGCCTGGATAGGGTCAATTATTACTGCAGAGAATATTGTAGGATATATATTATATTATATTATATGATCAGTAGGATCAAGCAGAACATTAATTAACTAATACATCAAGCCAGAATAAGTAGGTTATCCAAAATAAACCACACCAAGGAAAGATAGCTCGATGCACAAAGCATCTCACCTTAACAGCTAGAACCTCGGGAAAGGCCAGATCACACCCCAAGGGGTGTGATGTAGACCGTAGGCAAGCATTAGTGACTGATTTCACAGCTAGAACCTCGGGAAAGGCCAGATCGCACCCCAAGGGGTGTGATGTAGACCGTAGGCAAGCATTAGTGACTGTTTTCACGGCTCGAACCTGTGACTTATAGGTCAAACAGAGACAACTTTATCGTTGCTCCAAGGCTCCATAGATAACAAGTTGTAGCAAATTGATGTAAAACTAAGATTTTATATGAACATAAAGAAGATAAAAAGTATCTATACCATTTAACAGTACTCAAGGTGTGTACTTAACATAAGTATGCAGAAACTTTTTACATTTTTTCTATTTTTACATCTACTATATTTGTACCTTACTCTCATCTATCGTAAACGTTACCATCATCGCATTCCTCTGTTTGCATGAAGCAGAACCTTCTGAAGCTCATCAGCGAGTCCTGATAAGAGCAGTGGTTTACAGATGATACCATTCATTCCGATCTTCAGGCATTTTCTGATATCTTCATCAGTAATTGCAGCTAAACCGATGATCAAAGGCCATGTCTGGCTTCGATGCTTTCGAAGTCTCATGGTAACTTCAAAGCCATCTAAATCAGGCAGGTGAAGATCCAAAAGTATAATTTGTAACAAGGACACAATGGGGCCAACAGCACCGAGGCATTCATATCCAGATGAAACTACAGTAACGATGCATCCCAATTTCTCGAGCATCTTCTTTGTTACAGCTCTATTCGAATCATCATAGTCAGCTAACAGAACTTTCACACCCTGTAAAACAGGATGTGGATATGTGGGATCAGAAGATTCCACATATTCGGACATGCCTATGGGAATTATCGGCTGCCTTTGGAATCCGACAATGACAGCCATGCCTTGATCAAAACCTTCTAAATTTCGGATTATAAAGATGTCTCCTTGCATCAACTGTTTCGACATTTTTCACATACCAGAAGGAAGTTATGATAAGGTTCAAATTCAAATAGCTAATATAAGGACATAAAATTCAAAAAGTACTAAAATAAACGCGAAAATAAAAAGCTTACATGAACCAGCTTCCTGCAAACAGCAAAGCTCAAACTCTCCTCAGTCTCCTCAATGTAGTACGTCGGAGTAGCAGGGGTGATCTCCGACTCAAATCGATTAATTTTTGTGCAAATTTCAAACTTGATATAGACAATGTCATTAGATGAGTTTGATCTCGGTGTTTTCCAACTTACATCATTTTCACTTGCTGAGAGAGCTCTGAAGGTAAGATGTCCTCCGTTGGTGCCATTCAAAAGATTTCCGATTATATGAAGCAAAACTTGAAAAAATCTTCTTTCATCACCCATGACTTGATTAGGAAATGATTTTTCAACCTCAATGGTAATGTTGTAACCCTTATACATACACAAAGATTTGGCGATACAAGCAGCTTCTCGTATCAAGGAATGTAGTTGAAAATGCTTCATTTCCAACGGGAATTTTACGTTCTCCTTGGTTGAAGTAACTATAACATCATCCATCAGGGTGGAGACAACGTTGCTGGATTTGATTATAGAATGCACAAGAAGCTGTTGTTCATCTCGTAACTTCTCTTCCTGCAACATCGAGAGCAGACCCAAAATTGAGTGCATCGGTCTTCTCAACCGATGGCTCATAACCGTCTGAAATGCACTCCTAGCTTGACTTGCTCTAAGAGCTTCCTCTCTCGCTTTTTGCAGTGCTTGATTCTGTTCCGTCAATCTGTCTTTGATATACTCAGATTCTTCAACCACTGCAGCATGGGACAACGCCACAGCAACTTGATCAGCTGCAGCCGTGACTATCTCAATTTCCTGGTTAAGCCAAAACCTACCATGTCCACTAGGTTGAACCAAAACGAGGATAGCATAACATTGCGAGACAATCTCATGAGTTTCACCTCCGAAATTCGAGACCATCAGCATTGGAATCCTAATAGCAGCCACAGTTTCTGGCTCACAACTCCCTCTACTGCTTGCAGCAGCAAGTCGGGAGCCCGCTCCAAGTATCTTTACATCATCACTCCCCTTGATCTCTTTTACTTCTTGATCACTGATCGGGATAGGCACATTATACATACTCGAAACATTCTCCCTTGTAGTATCATGAGTCAGTTTCATCTCGGTTCTGTTCTCATTAGGCATCCATATAACACAATTCTGCAAACTCAATAACTTCGATAGCTCAACAAGAGTTGTGTAGAGTATTGTATGACGATCAATTGACTTCCGGATCTCATTGGTAAGCATCCGAACATGCAGTCCAAGTTCCTCTTTTTGTTTTATTCTTCCAACTTCTCGATCAAGATCACAATTCTTTCGTCTCAGCATAAATTCCCTTGCCTTGGCTTTAAGCAGCAAAGGGATGAGATTCATAAGTGTTATAGCAGTGAGCATCGAGACTAATGCAGTGAGTAGTTTGCAAACAATAAGGGCAAGAATAAGGTGAAATGTGTATTTGCCAAAATGAGTCAAGAAGGTGAGAAAATGTGTTAAACCACATAGTACAATGAATGCTCCGAATTGAAAGAGCACCCATTTGAACGGAAAACTAGAACAGGTAACGAAGTAGATGATCTCGATTGGGATGGAAAAATAGGCCACTGCTATACCGAGATCACCGGCCTTTTGAACAAATAACATTGTTTCCATGCTCCAAAATGCATCACTATCATCACAAGGACATTCAATATAACCATCAACAACCCATAATTCAACGATCGATAAAAACAACAACCATGATACTACTTTCTTCAACATTGCATCCAATAGAACTACTCTTGTTTACACCAATGCTGCTTAATGTACAATAACACACCTGATCAATCGAACCATATATGCTCAATAACTGGACCAAGTACACAAGAACCTACAATTTATTAATTCTTTTTAAAAAAGGACACTACCATCATTATAAAATTTCACAGATATACACAAATGAATGCACCAACATCCACTTGCAATTAACATAAGCTTGTCAATAACCAAAAGGAAGAACCTACAACAATAAACCTAGTGTAGTTCCCATAAGTGGGGTCTAGGGACGGAAGAGTGTACACATATTTTACCCTTAACTCGAGCAGGTAAAGAGGTTGTTTCTAAACACGCACATCAGAGCAACTAAAAGAAAAATACAAAAGTAAAGAGGACATATAAAACCCCTACCTCGAGGAAGTAAAGAGAGTGTTTTCGAGAGCAGCTAAAGGAAAAATACAAAAGTAAAGAGGACATAGAAAACAGGAAAGCATAACATAGAGAAAATGGAGTAATAACAATAACCAACTAATGTGACAACTGTTACAAATTGATGAGTAACAAAAATAGTAAGACAAGACATTTTTTCAAGACGAATTAAGTGTCATATAAAATGGGACGGAGAAAAGTACTACTACTAGTATGAGCTGGGGAAAGGAAGAGCCTTAAAAAGTGTCAAATACCAACTAAGCCCCACAAGGCCACAACTTAAAAGGCATCTATTTATTTCAATATCAAAATTTTGACTTTCACATGACTAAATATAACCAACCACTCATAAATATAACCTAGTACAAGAGGACTGAGAAATTCACTGTCCACCTCAACCAATTTAACTACAAAACAAAGAAAAACCAGAAAAACTTTAAAATCAAAGCTAAATTCCATTAACAAGAAACTTTAACATAAACAAATAAATAAAAGAACTAAAACTCATGTACAACAACATAACCAGTCTAATTCAACAAATAGTATATGGGGACGATAGAATGTATTCAGACCATACCTCACCTCGAAAATTAGAAAGATTGTTTATGATAGACCTCGACTCAAAAAAAAAAAAGTTTGAAAAAAGAAAAGAAGTTATGGTGAGCTAAATTTACCTGAAAGAAGAAAGGAAAAAAAACTCATCTTTCCTTATCTGAGAAACATAAACCAAAAAAAAAAAAGGCAAATAAACATTTACAAAGGCCTTTTGAGTCATCTTCTTTTCCAGCATTGGTATTATCAAAACAAAAAAAGAAAGAACAAAAAAACAATCTTTTGCCCACAAAAGCTCCAAATACTTAACTACTCAAAAAAAAAGAACCAAAACCCAATGCACCTACAAGAAGATGAAAAAGATCCAATTATCCAGATATAACAAACCGGGTACCACATTACTACCCGGGTTTCAATCAACTAATTAAAAATTTTCTTCAAGTAAAAACTGAGTTTTTTTTTCCATTTTAATCACCACCTTCCTTGTATACAAGCTAAAACATTATAAAGAAAAGATTTTTACACTTAAAAAAGAAAAAAGATATGATTTTTACACCCAAAAAGGAAAAAAGATGAGATTTTTACACCCAAAAAAGAAAAAAAGAACAAAAAAGACAGAGAACTTCACTGATTCTTCAAGAATTAAACACCCTTTTCATTTTATTACCTTTTTCTTTCTCTTCTGAGCTCCAATGCAAATTTAATTTCAAGAACAGAAATTCCCTTATGAAGAAAAAGTAGAAATGTTGAAGCAGTGTTGTTTTATAGAGAGAAAAAGAGAGTGACCTTATACAGAGCAGAAAAATGCAAGCAAAAAAAGAGGTAGAAAAGACAGGAAAATCTAAGTTTGGGGGGTGGGGGGTTGGGGGTGGGGGTTGAGTGGGACCCACAAACCTTATATGAAGAGAACTTAGACACAATTCACTCTTAAATGTCCTCTTCAACCTCCCTATAAAGTATACTTAAAAAAATTAGAAGCAAATCTTTTAACTACAATTATTATTTTAAGAAAATTATCATTAATTTACTTAGTTCTATTTAATACTCACTCTAGTTTGATACACGTATTAAATTATTTCAAAATTATAGTGCTAAGATTATAATTTTTGGATTAATTTATCCTACTTGAAAAGTGGTGTAAATTAATCGCAAGTTAAATGGAATAAGATAAGGTATTTTAAAATTAAGTTTAGATTAGATTTATACTGCATTTAATTGATACTATAAATTTATCTTGTCAACCAAACAGAGTATAATTCTTAGCTTAAACTTAATTATGAAATACTTCATATTATCCAGCCTACCAAACGAGCCTTCTATGTCTCATCATTTTAGAGGGGCTGAAATTTGTATATGTGGTCCCTCAAATTTGACTTTTGTTTTAATTTGATACCTTAACTAAATATGGTATTTTATTGAATACTTCAATAATTTTCAAAGTGTTGTCTATTAAAATACTTTCTTTGTCCTAATTTATGTGACACTTTTCATTTTTTGAAAGTCAAACAGTTTAAGTTTGACTGGAAATTTACGGGTGGAATCTTCAAATTTTTTTGAAATAAAAATTTATATATTTGTAAACTACGTAAAAAGTACTATAAGTCACAATAATTGACAATTCAAAATAATTACTCCTAAAAGTGTCACATAAATTGAGACGGAGGGAGTACCTAATTGACAATTTCTCACAAAATTAAAGCGTGTGACTCTCAAATGTAATGACTTTAGCAAAAAAATCGAATCAACATTCGATACGTGAAAAAATCTAATTTGTATGCCCTATTTCTTTATATATAATAAGAATATTTAATTCAATTATCAGCCCCGATGTAAATAATCTTTCCTTCTATGACATAATAGAAAAAAAATATATTGGAAGGCTGTAATTTATGAATCGCCGTAGTTTTCTACTCCAGCACATTCGTTGTTGTTGCTCTTGTTTTGTAGTGAATTTATGAATGTGAATACTTCTAACACTGAATTTGCAAAGACGCCTTTTAAAAATATATTTTCCTGAATTGAAACATCACCATTATACTAAATTTAGTCAATTCAAGTATGAATTTTGCTTTTCACATTTATTCTAACAGGATCAAAACGAGGTCAACCATGACATGAGGAGCCATCAACATTCTTAATCAAATTTGCACATATCATCTCGTTTGCATGTACCCTAGCTTACTAAGTTACTATGCTTTATCGATACCTCTCCTTACTTTAATAAGCCGACTACACACCTTGATCTTTATTTATAAGCAAGTACCTTTGATTTGAAAATAAGTCTTTCTATCACTTTGTTCTAGAAATATGATCTCACTCGCAAGGGAAAAAAGAGATGGGTGATCTAGGAACAAGAATGAGACATTGAGGGCTGTTAGCCCCCCTTTGATTGAGTATTGTTTGTCGCTTAAAATCTCTTTCAGATGAGTTGTACTAACAAGCTTAGATGAAGTACAGACAATGTGAATAACTATATGTAAAAGCTTTCGAGTATGATAACATGAAAGAAAACAAGACTAACCCTCTTATACTTCTTTTTTCCTAATAGGAGGAATAAAGAGGGTCAGTTAAAGAACTCATTTCCCTAATTGCCATGCAACGAGGAAATTAGGTCGAATCACCAAAAGAAAAGTATCGTAAAATATCGCGACATAGAAAACACGAGACCCCTACTAGAAAAAGGAAAATGGAGTCCATGGTTACACTCAACTCATTTTTTTCTTCGAATTCTAAGTTCATCTTCGTCGCCCTTTTCCAAATAGAGGGACTTAAATCAATAAGATCTCTTGGGAGTCGGCAATTTATTATCCGGAAGAAGGACAAACAAAGGAAATCAAATCTTACCATTTATGAGATCCCACTTATAGGATTCCATAAGATATGTTATTGGTAGTATTATATATGAGAAACAATTCACTTTGACTCAACCACCACATATATCAATGATTTTTAGTGTTTGATTATCCTAGTATAAATAATGTACCCATCCATGCTAGATGCATGACGATTACTCTACCATATTATTTGAGAATCATAGTTGACTCAATATTTATTTTAAAAGGGTAAAATAGTCAAAATGTTACCCTTGTTAATATTCACCCTAAGGTGATCACCATGATAAATGAAGACTAATTGATCATTTCTCAAGAACTTTTTTGAGTGTAGGATTTTTCCTAAAGAACCTTTTTTTAACAATAATTTTAACGCTAATGAAAATCCACAACTTGAACAAAGTACAAAGGATTTTTTTAGAATTTTCGTTAAATCTAATAACAAAAATTGTTAAATATTTAACAGAAATAAAATGATCAATTGTAACAAACTTAAAGGATCAAAACTACTCCATGTATACTTAAAGGATCACTATAAATTTTTCTCCAAATATAAGGTACTTTTTGTTATGTTTCTCCATGCACCTTTTCTTTCTTTTTTTTCAGTTTGGCTTTTGTGAATGAAACAAATTAAAAGATGAACAATACTTTGACCATAAATCCTATAAAGAAATTATCTTCGGTTACCAATTAAATTTCTAATATTTAATTATCTTCAACTTTTGAAATGAAATTTTCTCTCTCTTTTTGTTTTATTAATTAGTAGAAGTGGTAAATATCATAGAGGCAACCAAGATACATACCATTTTATTGCACTAGTATATTTTAATTACTTTAAACATATACTAGTGTAATATATAATTACCTTATCATAAAGGATCCTCAAAACTAGTCAAACAAAATTAATTTAGATATTTATTTATATTATAATTTTTTTGTTTCAAAATATTTATTACGTTTCACTTTTTAAGAATTAAACGATATGAATTTTGAATAATATTTTAAAATTTATTTTTTCCCATTTTTTCCAACCGAGTGAAAAAACAAAAAATGAAGATGGACAAAAGATTTCTATTTTAAGAAAAACTATTGTGACTCTATAATTATTTTGGCACTATCTTTATTTTATATTTTGTTCCTTAAATGGTTTTGTAGAACATAGATTTGCCAATTACCTAAAGTTACGTTCCGTCTATAACTCTCTAACTTTTCACATTAATTAGCTAGTTCTAGTTGTGAAAATTCATTTGGTTGGGTGAAACAAAAGAAGAAATTTTATTTATTTGTATATTTTTCTAAAACTATTTAAAACTTAATATCAATTGATTTCGTAGTTCTTTATGAATTTATATTAGAAATTTTCATTTTACACGCATAAGATGAGATTTAGAAATAACATAGAAGAGATTTGAAAATGATCATTTTCTTCTAATTCAAAATTATAAGTGGTAATAAGATAAACATGGTCGGTGCCTCGTCCTTGTCTCCTTCACCGTACGTAGACAAAAAATAAAGGAAATCATGTCGAGAAAGAAGAGACACTTACGAAATGAACGTCATTTATTGAATTGAAGTGAAATCTTTCTATTCTCACTTCAATTATAATTGTTCTAGCTAAAACACAATTTCACGATTGACCCTCCTAACTTAATTACCACTATTTTTCATTTGAATGACTTATAGGCAATTAGGCATACCACGTATGAACGTATTTTTTAGACAATTAAGTACAAGTGTTTGCGTATTGCTATATGAATTCTATTTTCAAGTGAAAAAATACTCCCTCTGTCCACTTTTATTTGTTATGTTACATTTTTTTAAAGTCAATTTGACTAATTTTTAAAGTTAAATTAGATTACATTAATTCGATATTTTAAACAAAAAATTTAGATTTTCAAAAGCTATACGAAAAGTACTATAAATTGCAGTTTTTCGCATATCAATATGATGAAAAAATATATTGTAAAATGTTAGTCAAAATTCTTATAGTTTGACTCTAAAAAAGGAAACCATGATAATTAAAAGTGGATGGAGATAGTATGTATTAGTGGATTTTTTAATTTATTTTCTTATGTCCAATAAAAAATAAAAAATATTATATCGAAGCTATTTGTATATTATTTCGACAAACATTATATGAGTTGATCGAGGGTGAGAAAGTAGGGTGTGGGATGGTGGGGTTGAGGTTTAAGGAGGTGGGAGTGAAGATGAGGTGTGTTGATCGGAAGGACATATGCTGTCAAGGTAAGAGTATCACTGATGCAATTTGTTTTCCTTACTTTCGTTGACAAAAGGACTTGCTCAAGCATCTCATTAACAATTTTTCAAAAAAAAAAAAAAAAAACATTTTTGCTTCCTAAAAACTTAACCGAACAAACTATAATATTTTTAAGTGAATACAACTTTTCCAAGCAATCAACTAATGACCTATGATATACACATTAATTTGATTGATATGACTTCATCAACATTAAATTCATCCAAGAAAACTAATATAACCCCTCATGAAACTTTTGAAAATTATATACATGTCTAGGAAAGTTTTCTTTGTCTACAATGGTGCACTCATGTTGGCCCCATAAAATAATGATTTTTTGTTAACTAGCCCCCCAAACAAAAACAAATTACATCAACTAGCAAATGTATTGGTTAGAAATAAAAGGATTAAAATGTTCATTAATGTAATCATGGATAGGAGTTTAGGTGTATATTTTTTTTATTATAAGACTAAGTCAAAAGTTAGTTAGATACATTGCATGAGAATATAAATATACTATTTATTTCAGTTAGAAAAAATTGGCAGGACCTAGTACTCCAAATTGACATTTTCCATAATCTTATCATATCAATATCATCATTTAGTATAAGAAGTTGATTAATGAAAAGTATAGTGACTAAACATAGAATTATGCTGGGCCTGGAATAACACTAATCCCTAAAAAGTAAGCCACGTGTCGAAGGTGAATAAGCTTAATTTTTATTTTTATAAGACTGTTTTGATTAATTTGAATTTACATCACTTAATACGTATTAAATACCAGAGTGCTTATATTAGCTTTTTTTTTTTATCCCCAAGCCTTGAATTTGAATAAATCTCGCACATTCCACCACAACACTTGGCGATAAGCTAAACTGATTGATGAGACTAATCATAAGTTAAATTGATATATAGAATAGACATGTTATTCTTTAATCAACTTATTCAATATGTGGTTTGAAATTTAGTTTGGTTGCTTAATGTAGTTTAATTGGATGACTTAATGTCATTTAATTTGGTCTTGAATAAATTGACACCTAGTCATTATTTCAAGATATTTTTTGGGGCGTTCACGTACACAGCATTTTGCCCTAACCAACTTTACATTAATCAAGTGTTAAAAGAATCTTAATTAGATTAAATCAATAAATAAACAATGCATTTATATATAAACTTTTAGTCGATTATGATTATGGTTTATGAATATATATTCTCGCCCAATTTTATAACTTACAAGTTACGAAATTTGATATAAACATAGAGTGCAAGTACTATTCATAGTTTTGCGCTCGTAACTAGATCCTCAACTCTTTGTGTTGATTCAAATTCATTATTTCTTGAAACTTTGTTATAATTTACCATTTTTAATATATATATATAAGACATAATTTTTATTTTAATTTATTAAACAAAATTAGACTTAAAATATTAATGTACCAAATGTGGACAGACATCTAGAGATTTCTTGTACTTAAATTAAGGAAGAGAAATAAACGTTAGCTTCCTTTGAATCATCAAATCTCTCAATAGGGCCCATAAAAATAAATATTATATTCATATAAATACAATTTACTCCTATCATTTTAGCTTCCACAATCTATTTATGGAGTCACAAATCACCCTTGGAAGTTGGAATAATGATAAAAATTTATTCCATTGGTGAGATTTATAGATCATGGGTCTGAGTGAGAGCAGCTATATATATTATATACTTGCATTAAGATAAATTGTTTATATCACTCTTATTGAGGTGTGATCTTTTTCCAAACTTTATATAAACATAAAATGTTTTGTGTATCGAACTGTCTTTTCGTAATCGGTTTTACGTCTGTATGGAAACATTTTTTTGCACGTTGGCATTTAGAGTAGGTTAGGGGAGTAGGTGTAACAAATAGATTAGGATAATTCAACACCATTTTAATTAGAATAAATAACACGTGAATCTGTCTTGTTGTAGTATCGTATTATGTTAAATAAATAAATAATACTTAGTAGAAGTGTATATAAATATAATCAATACTAAATTCTTTGATATTCAAAGTGATTTACCTTCTATATATATTTCACATTTATTTATTTTTGCCATGATGTCCTAAATTTCACTTTGCTTAATTTTATGTGTCATGAACCAATATTAGGAGGACGTGATTGGATAGAGGTGGAGCTAAATTTTGAAATTGTGGGTTCTGAATTTGCTATCATATTCATATAGCTCAGTTTAATTATTGAATTCACAATTAATTAAATATGTATATATATTTAATTTAAAAAATATATAAATAGAAAATAAGTAAGAATTATTGAGTTTGTTGAAATCTATACTTAATATCGTAGTGAATTTTAGTTATTTAGTTGATTAACTATCTAATCTCTTACGTTGTTGGTAAGGATTCGATTTTGCTCCTTGTAATCCCCTCTTATTTCTCCTTCACCCACCTCCAATTTATTTATTTTTAAAAAATACTTAATATTTTAATTTTGCCTCACCAAACACTTAAGAGTGACACGTATCAAAGAAATTAAAGATGCTCAATTTTTTTAAAATTTCTGTTCACTTTGGAGGCAATTGAATATTTTCAAGTGAAGACTCTTATTATTGAGTTTCTATTAATTATAAAAAAAACAACATGATTTATCAACTTTTCAAGTTAGGTACCTAGTTTTTGACTCAAAGACCGTATTTTTAGGGATTTGCTTAATTTCATTTCCTTTTTGAGGGTGCTAATAGCCTAATTAGTAAAACGTACGGAAAGCACTATCACTTGTACATGTCTAATTATCTAGAAAACATCATATTAAAAACATAACACTCTGTAAATGTCCCGAAAACTTATATCGACGTTGAATTCTATGACAATTAATTAAAGTTGATAAATACTTTAATACTAGTTATTAATGTGTATATTTATTGTTGTTGCAAATTATTTATATTGTATTGATACTCCTTCTGATCCATATTATATGATGCTTTCGACATACCCTTAAGAAATTCACTCACCCTTAAAAAGTAAGTAATATTTTCACTAAATTACTCATAATTAAATAGTATTTATTTAATATGATTTAGTGATTATGTAGGTCCACTTATTTCAATAAGAATATATTTAAAAGAAAATTTTATACCTACTTAATTATGGGAAGAAATCATTTATTTTGAACTAAATGTAAAAATTTAAAATATCATATCATATAATAAAATCGAAAAGAATATCATTTTTTTTGTTAATAGGCTGCCCCAAGATGTACCTTCAATTAATTAAGCAATATTTTCTAAAAGTCTATATTCATTGAATCTGCCCAATTTTCATAAAAATCCAAATTTTTAGCCGTCTACTAATTGTACTTCTTTTTTTATCTACTTCATTGATTTTGCTTATGCGACTTATTTATTGTCTTGTTAATTTCGTTGACATTAAAGCTCAATAAATCTAGCTAAGAAAAATAAAATTTAAGTTATATATGATATTAATAATCTAAATTTTTTGTTACACTATTTGTGTAATTTAACTAACTATAACAAATTTAATTTTACTCTATTTTTTTTCAATTTATTATATTAAACTTGACCACAAGGAGTTCTCTTATTTATAATTGGACGTTAATTTTATTGTATACTAAAAATTGACACGTCATTAATGCACAAAAGAAGTAATATCATATTTAGTCCCTAAGTTATTGAGTATTTATTAAGTTTTATATCACTAAAAACATATAGTAACAACACAAATTTAACACAACACATGAATAATTAAGTGATGAAATGATAAATAATTATAATTAAATGTGAATATTCACAAGCAAGGAATATTCAAGAACACACTGTCAATTAATTAAAAATTTAAATATTTTCAATTATATATCATAAGAATTAACGCCAAAATTTAATAATAACTGAGAGATCAAAAGCATTATAATATTGTCTAATCTAAAATATTAATAGTGCTAGAGTTAATAATGATAGAATGGATGAAAGAGGGTCAAGATTCATGCATTTGTAGAAAGAAAAAAACATGAAAAAACACCTCTTTCGAAAGTCAATTATGTTACGCTATTTACTAAAAAAACAAGGACAAACGGTGTTTTTACATATTACTAAACATTTGGCACATAAAAATCAAAAGTGACGTTTCTATGGCTGTTTCTTATAATCCAACCAGCTGGTTGTAAAATATATGAAAAAACTGTGGACTTTCGGTTTGTTTATGTAGTATGCTAGAGATGGATCTATATAAGAGTTTAGAGGTATCACGCTATTCAAATTGTAACGTATATCACTAGAGATTGACACCTAGAACTAGAAGTGTGAAACGTGAGTCCAATCCGTCATAAATTTTAACGGTTGGTCAGTTAATTATTTTTTGATCGGGTTAATTTGGCTTAAGAGTTTTATTTGACCCTCCCTCCTTTAATGTATCTATGTTTATATTTTGTTGCAATTCATTTGATATAATTATACTTGATATTTGGGGGGGGGGGGGGGGGGGGGGGGGGGGGGGGGGGGGGGGGGGGGGGGGGGGGGGGGGGGGGGGGGGGGGGGGGGGGGGGGGGGGGGGGGGG
>JAJOON010007526.1:0-34962 GCA_029582645.1 Solanum megistacrolobum | reverse complement strand
TGACACTTTTTAGATTTTGAGATTCAAATAAATCTATCTTTGATTTTAAATTTTTCATATATTTTTTAATTATTGTGACTTATAGTATTTTTTACGCAGTTTACAAATATATAAATTTCATTTAAAAAAATTATAGATTCCACGCATAAATTTTCTATCAAACTTACATTATTTGACTCTCCAAAAATAAAAACATCATATAAATTAAGACCGAGAGAATACCAATATTTGATTTGATGAAATGGAAAGAAAGATGATGAGGATGTAAATGAAAGTGGTGTTGGGAAGGAAAATGTGTGCATCGAATGAAAAAAACAGAGGGTAGGAATTAGTCTTTCTAGGGGAAATAAGTGCATAGGAAAATAAAATGTTACTCCCTTGGTTCCTATTATCTCCTTCTCTTCATAATTACTTGTCCATTTTTAAATTGACACATCTATTAATAAAATAATTAATGACATAGTAAGATTATCATTTTACCCTTATTAATTATGAAGTGGATGAATTAAAAAACTTGAGATTTTCAAGAATTTCTATCTTTTTCAAAGTAATTAATTGAGGGTATAATAGGTAAACAAATTTGTCCTTTCTTGATTTGTCAAAATGGACAAGTAATTAGGGACAACCAAAAAAGGAAAAGTGGACAAGTAATTAGGAACAGAGGGAGTATTTGTTTCCAATTTAGATTTCACATATTTTAAAAAATTAGATAAGTTTATTATTGCATCATATTTAATGTTCTCTTGAAGTCAAGTTTTCAATAAATGAACGTAAACTAGTTTAGTTTGATTAATTATATTGCACAATGAACATGAATTAATCATTTAGATTTCTTATGTTGAAAGACTAATAACTCTCAAGGGTAAAATAGGAAGAACAATGTTATTTATGTGTTGGTTTTGTGAAATAGCAAGTACTCCCTCCATCCCATTTTATATGTCACTTTTTTACTTTGCACTTGCATTAAGAAATGATGTAACTTTACCCTTCTACCCTTATTTAATTTTTTTGGAACTCAAGTTTTCAATCAATGAATATGAATTAATTTATTTTAATTAATTAATTTAACCAATGAGCATAAATCATTTGCTTAGCTTTTCTAAGTTGGTCAAATGTGTATTTTCAAGGCTAATAACTCACAAGTATAACAAAGGAACAATATGGTAATTTATGCATTGATTTTTTGAAATGACAAGTATTATGGACCAACTATTTATAGAAATTGATGACATATAAAATGGGACAGAGGGAGTTGTAGACAATAAAATTCGCGTCGAGAAAATAATAATCAAGAACGGAAAACTATGCAACAATCGTTTTATTATTTCAAAGTACGAGTGTTACAATTTCTATGATTCCTTTGAATTCGCCTTTTCAAATATAATTCAAGGGCTCTTGAGCTTGATCTTGAACTTGGGATTTATCTCAATCTTGGACTTGGACTTGGACTTGGACTTGGACTTGGGCTTGGGCTTGGGCTTGGACTTGATCTTGAACTTTATCTTGATCTTGACTTTCTAGTTGAATTCAAGGGCTTCGAGCTTGATCTTGAGTTTGGTGGTCTTGATCTTGATCGTTCTTGATCTTGACTTCTTCAAATCTTAAACTTGAACATTTGAATTCTTCAATTCTTGAATTCTTGAATTCTTGAATTCTCGAATTCTTGAACTTATAGAGAAATTGTGGCTTTTGATCCACGAGCTTTCTCTAGCTTCTTGTTCGAATTCTTGGTTCTCTTTTCTGAATTATGAAGACTCCTATTTATAGTTTTAGAATAGGGGAGTTGTGATTGGAATAGGATTCCCTTCGGTCAATCAAATTTAAGTGACATGACATATGTGCTTTATGGAGCGGGTTTTAATTAAATTCATATTTATTGAATTTAAATAATTAAATCAATTATATTAATCCATAATATTTATTTGAACTAATATATTCATGAATTTAATATAATCCGAATTATTTAATAAATTTATATTTAAATAAATTTTAAATAATTACAAAAGCCCCTACTTCAAGTCTTGTCAGAACATTTTATTTTTTGGAGACCGGACTTGAAGTACAAACCATACGATAATCGTGTGTCATTTATTTTAAGGTGCACCATAATTATATTAATTAATGAACTACCCCAAAATAATTGGAGTAACCACAATTGGAGTCCACTATTAGTCATGTGGCCACCCTGCCACTTTCCATTGGTCCAAACCAATTTGGATATGGAAAACAAAATATATGTTTGTTTCAACTAGGACATGGAAAGGGTGGATTTTTTTCCAATTTCAATTTCCACCGTCTGCACAATTGCGGCACAAGGTTGTTTACCATCGTGATCCGATTATTTCAACCGGAGGAAACCAATTTTATCAAGTAATTATATTGATATTGACAAGTTTACTCCTTTTAGGAGTTCAATTACAAATATTACTCCTACTCAATCACACATTCTCCCTTTTTATCGCCTTAGCTAAAAAGGAATTGTAATCCCATTCAACTTCAAATTCATATATCTTCTCTATTGTCCTAGCCAAAAAAAGAATTGTAGTTGAACTAGGAGAAGGATTTTATTCTCGTCACATGACATCTATAAATAGACACATTGTCTCTACAATTTCGTCTTCAATTACAGATTGTGAGCTACAAGCCTACAACGAAAGGGGAATAATTCAAGGTAATTTTCCTCCCTTTTTCTGATTTTCGTCACTTTTTTTTAGCTTGACACATATGTCGTAGAAAATTCACATCTCATTGTAGAAAAATTGAAATCATGAACGGTTTGATTTTCCGGAAACTAGACCTCTTGATCTCTAACATATCCAAAATTCAGAATTTAATACATTTCAAATCTCTTTAGATGATTTTTTGAAGTTAGCTCTAGATTCTGTCATGCTGAAAATTTCAGAGTTGTGCGGCTTTACTAAGACTCTCGTGTCTTGATGTAGGAATGACGAAATCACAAGCCGCTTGATTATTTCGAATCTAGACACAAAGGTCTTCAACATATCCAAAATTCAAAATTTAATACCTTCAGAATCTTTCTAGATGATTTTTTTTAAGTTAACTTTAAATTCTGTCATGCTGAAAATTTCAGATTTGTGGCTTTACTAAAACTCTTGTGTCTTGATGTAGGAATGACAAAATAACAAGATGTTTGATTATTTAGAATTTAGACACAAAGGTCTACAACATATCCGAAATTCAAGATTTAATACCTTCAAAATCTTTCTAAGTGATTTTTCGAAGTTAACTTTAAATTCCGTCATACAACTGATATTCTTAAGGCGAAAGAGGATAGATACACATACATGCCCTAACAAAGGTAATTTATTGTATTCTTAAGGCGAAAGCGGAAAACATCCCCGCCCTAAGAAAGGTAATTTATGGTATTCTTAAGGTGAAAGTGGATAGATACAAATCCCCGCCCTAAGAAAGGTAACTTTACGGTATTCTTAAGGCGAAAGCAGATAGATATAAATCCCCACCCTAAGAAAGGTAATTTATGGTATTCTTAAGGAGAAAACGGATAGATATAAATCCCCTCTCTAAGAAAGGTAATTTATGGTATTCTTAAGGCAAAAGCAGATAGATACAAATCCCCTCCCTAAGAAAGGTAATTTATGGTATTCTTAAGGCGAAAGCGGATAGATATAAGTCCCCGCCCTAAGAAAGGTAATTTATGGTATTCTTAAGGTGAAAGCAGATAGATATAAATCCCCGCCCTAAGAAAAGTAATTTATGGTATTCTTAAGGTGAAAGCGGATATATATAAATCCCCGCCCTAAGAAAGGTAATTTATGGTATTCTTAAGGCGAAAGCGGATAGATACAAATCCCCTCCCTAAGAAAGATAATTTATGGTATTCTTAAGGCGAAAGCGAATAGATACAAATCCCCACCCTAAGAAAGGTTATGGTATTCCTAGGGTGAAAGCGAATAGATATAAATCCCCGCCCTAAGAAAAGTAATTTATGGTATTCTTAAGGCGAAAGCGGATAGATATAAATCTCCGCCCTAAGAAAGGTAATTTATGGTATTCTTAAGACAAAAGCAGATAGATACACATCCCCGCCCTAAGAAAGGTAATTTATGGTGTCAAGACTTGAAAACTTCAACTTTCAGACTTGAATAATTTAAAGACTTCAACTTGCAAACTTAAAGAATTTGAAGACCTCAACTTCCAGACTTGAAGAAATTGAAGACCTCAACTTCCAGACTTGAAGAATTCGAAGACTTCAACTTGCAGACTTAAAGAACTTGAAGACTTCAACTTGCAGACTTAAAGAATTTGAAGACTTCAACTTGTAGACTTAAAGATTTCAACTTGAAGACTTGAAGATTTCAACTTGCAGACTTGAAGACTTCAACTTGCAGACTTGAAGACTTCAACTTGCAAACTTGAAGAATTTGAAGACTTCAACTTGCAGAATTAAAAAATTTGAAGACCTCAACTTGCAGACTTGAAGAATTTGAAGACTTCAACTTGCAGACTTAAAGAATTTGAAGACTTCAACTTGCAGACTTAAAGAATTTGAAGACTTCAACTTGTAGACTTAAAGAATTTCAACTTGAAGACTTAAAGATTTCAACTTGCAGACTTGAAGACTTCAACTTGCAGACTTGAAGAATTTGAAGACTTCAACTTGCAGAATTAAAGAATTTGAAGACCTCAACTTGCAGACTTGGAGGACTTTGAAGACTTTAATTTGCATGCTTAGAGGATTTGAAGACTTCAACTTGTATACTTGGAGGATTTAAAGACTTCAACTTGCATACTTGGAAGATTTGAAGACTTCAGCTTGCATACTTGGAGGATTTGAAGACTTCAAATTGCATACTTGGAAGATTTGAAGACTTCAACCTGTATACTTGGAAGATTTGAAGACTTCAACTTGTATACTTGGAAGATTTGAAGACTTCAACTTGCATACTTGGAGGATTTGAAGACTTCAACTTGTACACTTGGAGGATTTGAAGACTTCAACTTGCATCCTTGGAAGATTTGAAGACTTCAGCTTGCATACTCGGAGGATTTGAAGACTTCAACTTGTATACTCGGAGGATTTGAAGACTTCAATTTTAAAGAAACTTCAAGCATGTTGTTAATGAAAATCATATTTTTTAAGGGTTTGCCCCATCTATTGACCAATCAATACTTCGTACAAGTCTGAAGTTTCATGAGACAAAAGATAAAACAAAATACTTATCGTTTTGACTGTCATGTGACAGATCAAGTGGGAACATGTGGTTTTTTGACACTCATGCAACTGAACTTAGGATATATTCTAAGCACCTACGTACCTCAATGAAGAGGATCAAGTCACAACGTAGTTCTGGGGGAGTGATTTTTTTTATTTTGTTGTGCCATACACAGTTTATACTCTTGTGGGCCAGGAGTGACATGCAGTTTAGGCTCGTACCTTAAGGAGCATCATCTTACTTCAAATGTAGTACCTTTTTTAGGAATTTTGCATTAATAGGACCGATCCTTACGCCATCTGTATCAACAAGCTTGTAAGCACCATGTGAATATGCTTCTTGTACGACATATGGTCCATCCCACTTTGAGGTAATTTGCCCCCAGACTTGTGCGAAGTAATGATAGGTCTTCTTACCGCGAGAACTTGGTCTCCAACTTGGAAGCACCTCAAGTGAACCTTCTTATTGAAAGCACGAGATAGACGAGCTTGATAACATTCAAGGTTTTGTTGGGCTTCTAGCCCCTTTTCGTCAAGTGCTTCTAACTCAGCAAGATGCAATCGAGCATTTTCTTCTTCAGTGATCCCTTCTTGAATAGCAAGTCTTAAGGAAGGTATTTGACACTCAAGTGGCAGGATTGCTTCAATTCCAAAAGCAAGTGAATATGGTGTTGCTTGAGTTGGAGTGCGGTATGTTGTCCTATATGCCCACAAAGCTTTTTCCATTCTTTCATGCCAATCCCGTTTGGACTTGGAGACAACTTTCTTCAAGAGGTTGCATAGAGTCTTATTGAATGCTTCAGCGAGACCATTGGCGGCAGCATGATACATAGAAGATTTACGTTGCTTGAAACCAAAGACAAATTTTGTTCATTAACTTGTTATCAAATGGCTTGCCATTGTCTGTTATTATGTAGCGAGGAATGCCAAAACGAGAGATGATATTCACTCAGATAAAATTTTTAGCATTCTCTTTCTTCACTTCTTTAAGAGCGACAACTTCAGCCCATTTTGAGAAGTAATCTGTTGCAGCCAAGATGTACAAGTGTCCACCAAAAGATTTTGGTAGTGGTACCACAACATCCAATCCCCAAGCGTCAAATGGCCAAGATGTAATAGTTGGGTGCAATACTTTGGGCGGCTGATGTATGAAATTCACATGAAATTGACAAGCATCGCACCTCCGAGCATAATCTAAGCAATCATTCACCATGGTTGGCCAATAATACCCCATCTTCTTTATGTGAAAGTAGAGTTTTGGTCCAGATTGATGTGATCCACATACTCCCGAGTGTGCTTCTTACAAAGCTTGAATTGCTTCTTCCTCTCCCAAACATCGTAATAGTACACCCTCAAATGATCTTCTATATAATGTATCCTTGTAGTAAAGGAAGCGAGGTGCACGACGATGAATGCCAGTCCTTCTCCTTGGATCTTCTGGAAGTATCCCATAACACATGTAGTCAATAATAGGTTGTCTCCAATCTTCCTTCGCGGCTTCAGAAACGGCGACAAGATGATCAAGCTCATTTTCTATACATTCTTCCTCATTTGGCGGTGGTACTATCCATTTTTGACAAATAGTCATTTGTGTCTGATTAGGAAGGGTTAGCGCTGAAGTTAGAGCAGTCAATGCATCGGCTTTCTTATTCTCCGTTCTATGCACATGTTGAAGGGTTACATCTCCAAGCCATCCTATCAACTTTTGGGCATAATCATGATAAGGACGCAATTCGGGCTTCTTCACCTCATAACTTCCCAAGAGTTAGTTGATCACCAACTGAGAGTCACCAAAGACTTGTAAGTTTAATTGTTTCATGTCAACGACCATCTCAAGTTCAAGTATCAATGCTTGGTATTCAGCGACATTATTGGAGCAACATTACTTCAAAGTAAAGAAGAATGGTAGAATCTCTTCTTGTAAAGTGATGAACACTACGCCAGCACCAGCACCAGCTCCGCCACGATGTGCATCTCCATCAAAGTACATTTTCCAAGGAGGTTGAAATTCAATTAACATCGCATCTTCATCAGGAAGCTCATCAGCTAACTCCCAATCATCCGGTATCGGATGGTCTGCCAAGAAATCCACCAATTGTCCTTTCACAACTTTTTGAGGGATGTACACGATCTCAAACTGTTGGAATTGGAGGTACCATCTTGCTAGTCGGTTACTAAGGACAGGTTTCGACATAACAAACTTGATGGGATTTACTCTAGAAATAAGACGAACAACATAGGCTTGAAAATAATGTTTCATCTTTGAATTGAGAAGACTAGCGCCAAGCATAATTTTTCAATTGGCGAATAGTTCAGCTCATTTGGTGTCATCGTTCTACTCAAGTAGTAAAGAGAGTTTTCTTTGCCTTCACTATTCTCTTGAGCTAACAGGCCTCCTATGGACCTTTCTTGTGCTGCAATGTAGAGTATCAATGGCTTTCCAGGTATAAGGGCTGCCAAAATTGGAGGTTTCGCTAGATATGACTTGATACTTTTAAAGGCATCGCTACATGTTTCATCCCAATTAAAAGGAGCACCTTTCTTCATGAGATGACTGAATGGTTGGCATCGTCGTGCTAGATTTGAGATGAACCTCCTCAAGTAGGCTAACTTTCCTTGGAAACTTTTTAACTCATGAATATTTCGAGGCTTAGACATCTTCGATATTGCAGAAACTTTGGTTTGATCAATTTTAATTCCTCAATGTCTCACAATGAAGCCAAGGAACTCTCCAGAAGTAACTCCGAAGGCACACTTCAATGGATTCATCCTTAGTTGATATCTTCGAAACAACTCAAACACCATTCTTAAGTCTTTCAAATGATCACTCCTCTTTCTCGACTTTACCACCAAGTCATCCACATAACATTCAACATTTTTATGGAGCAAGTCATCAAATATATTTTGCATAGCGCTTTGATACGTAGCACCAACATTCTTCAAATCGAAATGTATCACTTTGTAGTAATAAATACCTTTAGGCGTGCGAAATGCGGTGAGTTCTTCATCCTTTGGTGCCCTACAGATTTGATTATAGCTAGAAGAACTGTCCATGAATGACATCGCCTCAAAACCAGTGGTGGCATCAATCATTAGCTCAGGAATGGGAAGAGGGAACTCATCTTTAGGACATGCATTATTAAGATCCCTGAAGTCAACACAAACTCGAATTTGGCCATTCTTCTTCCTTACAGGAACAATACTTGAAATCCATGTAGAATATTTAACTTCACGAATAAATCCTGCCTCAATGAGTTTGTTAACTTCATTCTCTATCAATGGAACCAAGTCTGGCCTAAAACGTCTTTGGGCTTGCTTAACAGGACGAGCACCATTTTTGACTGCCAACTGATGGACTGCTACTTTAGGATTCAAGCTAGGCATTTCTTTATAACTCCAAGTGAAGACATCCCTATATTCCTTGAGTATATTCATATAAGCGATTTCTTCATCAACTTCTAGAAAGGCACTCAAGTAAGTAGGCCTTGGGTCTTCATCAGTGCCAAGGTTAACTCCCTTTAAGGGATCTATTGTGGTCTTCACTCCTTCTTCAAGTTCTGGTGGAGCATCTCTAGCATCTTCCTCTTCTAGAAGGTCATTGTCATTGACAGATATATGACAACACCAGACAATATCTTCTAACTCTTCATCAATCTTTATTTGAGGCAAAGAATCGTGCTCATTCTGGATTGTAACATGATATGAGGAGCCTACACTTTCTTCATCTTCCTCGCGCTCCTTGGTGTAAACCACAGAACTACGTTGTGACTTGATCATCTTCATTGAGGTACGTAGGCGCTTATAATATATCCTAAGTTCAGTTGCATGGGGGGGAAATTTGGATGAAGACTCAGATTTGTCTTCGATAGCCTCTATGATAAAGTTCTTCAATTGATCAATTAGAATCAAACCTTCTGCTGAGATATGAATCTCTTTGATCTTTGTTTGTTTTACGCGAGACTCTCCTTCGTCTTGAATTTTATAAAGCTTCAAAGGTTCTTGACTTGATCTTCTTTCGATCATTATCCATCTTATTTGCTAGCTTGGAAAGTTTAGCATCTTGTTCGTGAGCACACTTCGTCAAGCCTTCAATTGCTTTAGTCAAGCTTGCTAGTTTTTCTTCTATAGTGCAAGTCATTTGATATTCTTTGATGTTTGAAAAGTTGAGATGAGAGGTAGAGATTGTCCCACTAGGCGTGCCAGAATTTGTAGACAGTAAAATTCGCATCGAGAAAACAATAATCAAGAACAAAAAAGTATGCAACAATCGTTTTATTGATTTAAAAGTGTGAGTGTTACAATCTCTATGATTCCTCTGAATTCGCCTTTTCAAATATAATTCAAGGGCTCTTGAACTTGGGATTTATCTCGGTCTTGATCTCTATCTTGAACTTGGACTTGGACTTGATCTTGAACTTTATCTTGATCTTGAACTTGAACTTTATATTGATCTTGACTTTCTAGTTGAATTCAAGGGCTTCGAGCTTGATCTTGAATCCAGTAGTCTTGACCTTGATCGTTCTTGAACTTGATCTTGACTTCTTCAAATCTTAAACTTGAACACTTGAATTCTTGAATTCTCGAATTCTTGAACTTGTAGAGAAATTGCGGCTTTTGATCCACGAGCTTTCTCTAGCTTCGTGTTCAAATTCTTGGTTCTCTTTTCTGAATTATGAAGACCCCTATTTATAGTTTTAGAATAAGGGAGTTGTGATTGAAATAGGATTCCCTTCGGCCAATCAGATTTAAGTGACATGGCATATGGGCTTTATGGAGCGAACTTTAATTAAATTCATATTTATTGAATTTAAATAATTAAATCAATTATATTAATCCATAATATTTTTTTGGACTAATATATTCATGAATTTAATATAATCCGAATCATTTAATAAATTTATATTTAAATAAATTTTAAATGATTACAGGAGTATTAAAGATCATCTATTTTTAGTAAAGACTACGTATACTCCCTCCGTCCAACAATAGTTGTCCACTATATTAAAAATAGTTATTCAATAATACTTGTCCAGTTTAGAAAATCAAGAGTTAATTTACCTTCTGTGTCAATTTTACCTTTGCTATTAAATACTATTATGTGATGAGTGAAATGGAAAAAAGATAATTATTTTTATTTTGATTTAATAAGTAGAAATAGGTGCACATGAAAATAAAATGTTACCCCTTTTATCCCATATTACGCATCTACTTTTCCATTTATCATCTCTTAAGAAATCATAAATTAAAAAAAAATTAATGTTTTTAATATACTCTATTATGTGCCTTATTCATCAATACTAAGATTAAAAATGGAGTAACTTTAAAATATCGTCATTGTATGTATGTATGTATGTTATACACCCCTTTTCCCTTTTATTTATATTCTTTTGGTGGAACCATCAACAACTCCTTAAAGTTGGCACCAATTTTTACTTAGACACCTCAAATAGGCTTTATTCATTTTAAACGCCTCAAGTAGGGCCCCGTTGTGTCATTTTGACCCCTTTTTTGACAATCAACTAAAATTACAAAGTGTGTAATACAATGACATGGCATGATGACTAATTAGAAGTTGACATGTGGCGTTTTAGTGTAAAAATAATAATATTAAAATAAATTATTAAAAAACAACTAATTTTCAATAAAATAAATAAATCAAATTATCTATTTTCTACCACTCCCACCCCCACCTTACATCACCCCACCTCCACCCCATCGGCCTTACTTCCGTCCTTTTGTCTCCCCAACCCCTCCAACCATATTTTGGTTATTCTTCCATTTTTTTTATAAAAAAAAAAAATCATTAGATTTTAGTCTTACTTTTTTTATTTTTTTCGTTGTAAATTTGATTTTGAGAACAATTTTATCGATAGTGAGGTGAGTTTCTGACAAATATGACATTCTTCTTATATTATTTTTTTGAAAAAAAATGTTTGTTTTGTTCTAATAAATGTTTTCAAAATTAGTGTGATGATTTTTTAAAATTTTGTTCTTGTAAATATTTTTAAAATTAGTGTGATAATTTTTTTGTTTTGTTTTTTCATATTTTGTAAGGTTTTTCATCATGATTTTTTATGGTGGAAGGTGGAATAAGTGGTAGGGATAAAGAGTGAAGAAGAAAAAAAAATATGAAGAAATTAAAAAAAAAACACTCCTCATGCACTCAAAATGGGTGCATCACACCCAATGTGTCAAGTCAGTAGAAAGTGTCAAAATGACACAACGGGACTCAACATGAGGTGTCTAAAATGAACAAAGCTTAGTTAAAGTGTCTAAGTGAAAATTAGTACCAACTTTAGGGGGTCATCGATTGGTTCAGCCTATTCTTTTTGCTTCACTTGAGTCGAGAGTTTTTTGAAAGCATTCTCTCTCTCTATGAGATAAGGATAAGGTCTGTGTATATTTTACTTTCCCCAGATTCTTCACTTTGTGGGATTTTAGTGGATATTTGTAGACTTCTAAAACATATTAATTTTAAAGATAAAACAAGAAAAAATTATTTAATTCTATTTTAATTTGTAAATTGAACAGAAAATATGGACGAAGGAAGTACTTGTCACAATTTAGGTGAGATAATTTAAATTGACACAAAATTTAAGGAATAGAAACACTTAAATTGATGGAATAAAATGAATCTTGGATATTTATATAATTATAAATCAATCCAACTAAGAAAAGTTTTGAAATTAAGTTATCTTTTATTAAACTCGTACATCATGAATTCTCCATTTGTAGAAGTATACTGTAGACCCCACAAACTGAACTTATTGTTGCCCAAGCTTACACAATTTCTCATTTCTTTGAAATATTTCCCTCCCTTTAATCAATTTAGGCCATCAATGTATTTCCTTTTTCAAATAAGTTTTCAGTTGTACGTATTAGGTTTCTGGAGGAAAGAGAAGAAAACATATTCCTGAGAATTAAATAACATTTCATAGCCACAAGTTGTAATTATTGGTTGTTTACCAACTATTTAAAGATTTCAAAAGAAGCAACTCTTTTTTAGTTGAGCATCACAAATTGCAATTACTCCCTCCATCCCATTTTATGTGGGGTAATTTGACTCCGGCACAAAGTTTAAGAAAGAAAAAAAGATTTTTAAAATTTGTGGTTCAAAATGAATGTTAGAAATTTGTGTGGCTGTAAATCATTTCATTAAGAATAAAATATACATTTTATAGTTAAATTGTTACTTTATATAGAAATGTGTCATTCATTTTTTGATTGATTAAAAATAATAGTAAATTACATAAATTGAGACATAGGGAGTATTAAATTGGAATCATGACATATATAAATTTATTTCTTGTTTAACTAAAAGTTGGTATTTGGCAATAAATTTTGGGACTTATAATTTAAATTCGAAATTTGTTTATAAATGTGAACAAAAACTTAACTTCAGCTTACCAATAATCATTCTTTACGTCTTGTTAAAGGAAATCCATGTATGTTTCTTGTCTCAATTACCTTAGGTTATCCAATTATTAAGGCATCCCTCTTTTTTCAGTTTTACTGAATTGGGTTATCTTTACTATTATTATTTTTTTACTTTAATACCGCATTAATTGTCAACAATTTCTTACGCTAATAGCGCAACTTATGTCTTACCAACTTTATAATTTGATAAATTAAGGCAACTTAAATTAGAATCTTTGATTCATAAAAGTTATCTCTTTCATCACTATTTATTGTTTCGATTTAATTTATGGGATAGGCAATTCTTACAACTTATTTTTATTAATAGAAAGTAATTAAATAAAAGAAATATCACATCATATATGTATTTAATACTCTATATGACAAGTTATAAATATACTTTTTAATAATTACTATTAAAATAACATTTTAATTACAAGCAATGGCAGATCCATAATTTCGATTCAAGGGGTTCAAAATATATATGAAGTAAAGGTGCAAAAATTACATGATAAATAAAGAGAGAGGGGCGGTGAAGGACAACACTAGTTTTAACCCACTAAATTGTAACTCACATTGTGTAACACCTCGAAAATTGAAAAGTTAGATTGGAAAGGAAATGTTAATTTTTTTGCACTGGTTGCAGGTTCTATGAGCCATCCTAGGGACCCTAGGAAGTTCTACGGGTCGTAGGAAGTTCTACGGGTCATAGGAAGCTATCGTAGGATTTGGGTTGAATTCTGAAAAATGTCAAGTCCCATATGTTGGCCTACAGATGAACACGATGAGTTGTAGGAGGTCCTACGGGCCGTAGGAAGTCCTCGTAGGGTGGATTCGGAGAAGTGATTTAAAACCTCAGGTTTACTAAAGGTTTCAAGGGCTTATAGAAGTTTCCACGGGTCATAGAAAGGGTCCGTAGAAGTGATCCAGACTTAGTGAAATTTTGGACTTTGATTTGGCCTGGGTTCTAAGAGAGGACCTTACGGGCCGTAGAAAGGTTGACGATCTATAGAAAGGGTTTCGTTGAAGTATGGTCAATTAATGAGCCCTAATAACAGTTCTACGGTTGACCAGGACGGTCCGTAGAAAGTCTAACAGACCGTAGGTCCAACCGTAGACATTGTTCGACCGTTTTTAATTAAGGGCGATTTAGTCTTTTTCTACCCATTTAACCCCTAAACTATGTCGTGTTAACCTTATAACTACCCTTATATATGATTTTACCCTTCAAAAAATCCTTCATTCCCTCCCATTTGCTCAAACTCACAAATTCTCACAAGGGTTTCTTCTCCAAAATTCTCTCAAGAACTCCAAGGTGAAGAACTTGATTTTAGGGTTTTGATTAACTAAGGTTTGTGGGAGTTCAGCAATGGATCCCTTTCATCCATTGGGTTCCAAAAGAAATCTCTAATTCAATTTCACTCAATTATCTAGGATTCTTCATGGGTCCAATTTATTATGATTCAATTGTTATTATTTGATCTTAGTATGCATGATTTGATTCAATTACATGTTTTCCAATTGATTTCATATGGACCAATGCCTATGCCTATTTTATGAATATGAACTATGCTTATGAACTTATGAATTATGATTATGAATTTATGCATGATTTATGAAATTGATGATTTATGACTAAAGGATGCTTTTAAGATGAAATGTCAATGATTTGTGAAAGATTTTCTCACATTTGAAAGGAATCATGATTTAGATACTTAGAAAGGTAAGTGTCTATTATGAATTTATTCCAAGTTTTTGATATGATTATGATTATGTCTTTTCAGTTGGGATTTACTTAGCACCGAAAGGACTTTGAGATGGAGGCTATACTTTTAGTAGAGGTTTAGTCTTTAGTAACAATCTCATTGTCCTAAACTACATGCCCTTATAGGATTGTCTTAAATGACCTAGCTAGTGGATCCACTTTAGTAATAATGGATGATACAAAGTTTTGCCAAGACTCTCTCTTTTCGGTGTGAGGTTTACACATGATTCCATGTTATAACTCGCATGGTCTTATTGTCGGTTAACGGTAAATATCTCACAAATGGACTATGTTTTCTTCAAAAGGTTTTATCAAAGCTTTTCCCTATGGTTTTCAAATATGCATTGACCTTGTTCATAACTTATGATTTCTCTTTAAAGATTTTTATTGCGCTTTACTTGGTCATGCTTATCATGTTTAAGTTCACTATATTATTATGCTTATCTATTTATGCATTTACTCATACTCAGTACATTCATAGTACTAATGCATATTTGTGCATATAGTGTCTCATAATATATGGTATGCCACTCCTCCACCGGAATGCACTTAGGTGGATTGCTCCGCTATCGACTACTTGGATTGGTGAGTCCTCACGATTCCAGGGCAAAGTCATGGACAATTTTAGTGCTTTGATGTCTTTTTAGTATTCAGATTAGATTCGTGACTTAGGAGTTTCTCCTAGTCACATCTATGAATAAAAGGCTTATGTCAGACTTAGTAGTATTCCACATATTCTTTTATGTACTTTGTTGGTATATTTTATATCATCTTATGGGTTGAGATTTATATTGCTTACAATTTCATTTATCGTATTTTTTACATCATGTTTATATAAAGTGGCTTGTTTAGGATCTCTCGGGGTTTTATTCTCCATATCACATCTAGGGTATACTTTGGGTCGTGAAAAACTAGGTATTTAGAGCATCATGTTTTAAAAAAATTTCTAGGATATTTGACAAGCCGCGCCAAGTAGTGTCTTGTTAATGAGTGTGAACCACGCCGCATTTATGAATAGTAAACTACAATACGTTTAGAAAACTTCACTTCTTTCATTATTCTAAAATCATTCCATAGAGTTTATCTCTATAAAGGTCTTACTCCTAACTCTTATTTGATTCTTTTTAGGACATGCCTCCTCGAAGAGCTAACTTATGAAGAAATGTGGGTGAGAATATGGAGCCCGAGGTTCCTCAAGTTTCGGTGGATCCTTTAGTCGACAAAGTGTCTTATGCCGAATTCTAAGCCACTTTTCAAGTGTGAACTCAAGATATCACAAACCAGGCTAATAGATAGGTCATTGCTCCCGTGAACGAAATTGTAGGTACAATGACAACAAGGTGAGGTGATGAGTGGTAGATTTGCACTCATTTAAGGTCCATTTAGCTCAATAATTAGTGTCCTCAATGCCTAACTTTGTCATTTTCTAATCAATTATTAATGATTTGAGGCTATGAAGACAATTGGACGAGGCAAGGACTACAATTTATAAGAATGGCCAAAAATACAAATAGAGGTACAAACTGAACACTGTTGATCGCCTAACATGAAGGGCAGATCGCCAACTAATCACGATCTTGCCCAAACTGACAGTGCATAGTACGTGTGTCTATCAAACAAGGTTGGTGAACTATACTAGAGAAGGCGTTGCACCGAGTTAGAATGACAATCCTACTTAGGGGTGTGCAAAAACCGAACCGACCAATAAACCGAATCGAAAAAAATGTTATTGGGTCATTGCTATTGGGTTATTGGGGTAACAGGTTTTTAATGATTTTATAAAAAAAAATATTGGTTATCGGTTTAGTATCGATTTTTAGTATTAGGTTATTGGGTAAACCGGTGACCCATTAAGACGATAGTAAGTTACTACTATACCCTTCATAAATATGAAATATTAATAATTTAACATAACTAGATACTATATCAGTTCTCTACACTACGGTCTACACACTTCACACGGCATAGTACTTCTACTTCATATCAGAACTTTCATATTATGTTTTGGTTGTAACATGTTATTGTAGCCTTCGTACTACATCTACTCTTATTGATGTAATTTCTCATTATATTTCTTGTTTCACTATTTCAAAGCATTTACAACTGATTTGCTTATCTCACTGTATCGTGTCAAATTGTTAGAGAAGTGAGAAATCATATATTTATTTTATGAGCATTTTCTTATTGGGTAAACAGAAAACCAAACCATTAATGACCAAAAACCGATAAACTGAAAACCGATAAAGAATATCTTATTGGTTTGTTATTGGTTTAGCATATGTAAAAACCAAAAACCGATGAACCGAACCGACCGGTGCACACCCCTAATCCTACTGCACATTGCCCAAAGTGACAGTGTGCAAGGCAAAGATTTAAAGCTCGAAAGGTGGACTAAGGTGGTATTCGGCGATTCTCTGAAAGTGAAAGGCTGACACGATCGAGTCCACCAACTAAGGTTCAAAGACTTGAAGCCTAGAGCATTACAAGGTGAATTGAGGAGAGAAGGGAAATTCGCCGAACGAGTTTGGCGAGCCCGACTAGTGTCACCGAGTTGGTTATTAAGTGAATTTTGGGCCAAATTTTGGGAAAGTACAAATAGCCCAAAGGATACAATTTTTAGGGAGTTGGACTACTAAGTGGAAAGGAGAGAACACTTTACTTTTGAATGAACACTTTTCTAGTTCTTGAGGTTTTACAATTTGAGACTTGAATTTGATAAATTGAAGTTAAATCCAAAGTGAGTTTACTCTTAATTGCTTGATTTCAAGTTATCCATTACTTCTTTCATGGAAGGTATATTTTCTTTACTTCAAGTGATATGTGGCTAAAATCCCAAGATGTAGGGGTGCTCTAATGGGGTTGGGTGTTGATTTAATGTAGTGGATATTGTACTATGCTCTGTGTTGTTGATGTTCATGTATAATTTGATATAATTACACATGAGGTTAAATTATGGGTAAGGTTGCAAACTTAATTCCTACTTCCAATCTCCAGTTGATGCTTGAAAGAGATTAATTGGAGTGGGTAATTAGTTCAATACTAGCAATTTAGGTTTGATGTGTATGGCTTTCTTGAAAGAAAGGTTATGGGTCAGATCTATTTTCTCTATTCTTGAAAGGGAGGATAAAGTAATGTATTGGGCTGTTTAGGATTGGCAATTAGATGAGATTGAAAGGAGATTCTCCGCATAGATTCTTTGAGATTGAAAGAAGATTAGTGTCATTGAAGATGACTTAGACTATTCATGTATGTACATCACTATAGAGCAGTACAATCACCCCTATGTTACATCAATTTTGGATCCCGGCACCCCTAGATTGCTTGTTAAATCTTGATTTTGTTCCGATTTTAGTTTAATTGTGATAATTGATAACCAAAGCTTTATATTAAGTTGGTGGTACCATCCACTCAATTTTTCTAACTAGTAGAAATGAGATAATTTAAAATCCAAATTTTTTGATAAGAAATTCTCTACGATATACCATTCCCTGTGGGATTCGACTCCGACTCTTCGTTGGAATTTTTGCTAACAATGATCGCTCACTCTTTTAATTAGTTTCAGAAGGTGATTTGAGCGTAGTAAAAAATAGCGCTGCTACCGGGGAGTGGTGGTTAAGAATTCTAATTGAGAAATTACATTTTAATTTGGTCTATTTGTAGTAGATTTGTTGTTTGGTGTTGTTGTTGACTGATTTGCATGTTGACAAGATGAGTGACCATGGAAGTGACAATGACAGTCACTAAGGTTAAAACAACAATATGGGTGATCTCAATGACATGTCTATTTATGTCATTCAAACCACGGGAGCAATCTGAATACCTCCTATAATCGGGGGTACGATGTTTCACATCACATGAACTATGATACAATTGCTCCAAACGAAAGGAGTTTTTGGGGGTCTAGCTCATGAAGATCCCTATGATCACCTTAGGAATTTCAAGGAAGTGCGTGGACCCTTTGTGTTCAAGAATATCTCCCAAGAATCCATAGGGTTTAGGTTATTACCATTCTATATAATGAGAGAGGCTAAAAAATGGTTGGGAGAGTTGCCAAGTGATTTTGTTACTTCGTGGGATGAGATGACTGAGGCATTCTCGGAAAGATTCTTTTCATCCTCGAAGATGGTTAAACTTTGTCACCAAATTCAAAATTTCAAATGTATCGGAGGTGAGCCCTTGCATGAACGTGGCTGAGGTTCAAAAAGTTACTCTTGCAATGTCCAACGCATGGCGTTCCGTACGATTTGTTGTTGCAATACTTTTATTGCAGCCTTAATTCAGTCAATAAAGGTGTGACTGATCACTTAGTCCATGGTGGATTGATGAGGTAGCCGTGTGATGTAGCTCTTTGTTGCTAGATGATATGACTAAGGTTAACCGAGAATGGCATACTAGGGAAGACCAAGTGCCCCTTCTACAAGTGGGTTTGAGCAAAGAACAAATCGAGAAGGACCATGAAAGGGATTAAAACATGGACAAAATGATGACCGAAATCAATTTGTTTTCCAAACATGTCATGGGAGGTGGAACCAAGTCGGTGAATGCAGTTGGAACCAACATTGGTCACTGCCGGGATGATACCAAATTTGAGGCATTATACAATGTGGAAGTGTAAAACATGGAAAATCAAGTGGGGGGTGGGGTTCTCACAATACTTATCAACGACAAAGTGGGAACCAAGGTTGGAACAAGAATAGAGATAGTGGTTGGAAAGACTAGCAGGGTGGAAATTTGAGAGATAGGGAGATGGATAAAGATAGATACGTGCCTACCCATGATCATTCAAGCCCAAAAGAATCAGCTGGGCTAAAGGATGTGGGGCAGAAGACATGCTTGTAAGGATCTACAACAAGGCTGAAGGTTCCGATAAGGTGTTGAAGGATTTGAAAAATGACTTCTCCACTTTATCTCAGATGGTGACTTCACACTTAGTTTCTCTCAAGCAGCTGGAGACCCAACTGGGTCAAATTGTCACTCATCTAAATCCCAGGCAAAAGGGAACTTTGCGTAGTGACACCATCTCGAACCCCAAAAATGATTGTTGAGTTTGAGCAATATGTTAGTCACGACCAAAATTACACCCTAAACGTGACATGGCTTATAGGACCCCGAGAGGCCCTACACAAGCCACTTACCATACATCATACAAGATAATAGAAAATCAAGAGAGTTTGAAAGTCAGTTTATATCATAATTGTTCGGCAAGAAAATGTAACGGAAAATCCTAATATAGTCTCAAAGCCATCTAGTACATCAAGAGTAATTGGGACATAACCCATACATCACATACAATATGGAAAAGTAAAAACAATAAGCAATAAAGGGTTTGGTCCTTGGAACATGAGGACTCACAAATCTTCAATCTCTACTAAAGTGATCACTAACCACGGAGATGAGGAATGGGAGCGTCGGACCCTACATTAGTGAAACAATATAGGCAAAACTATACGTTAGTACATGGAATGTACCAAGTATGATAGCAATGCATAAAAGTTATGAAATAATGCTAAAAAGGACTTTTTCATGACATACAATGACGAAGTTAAACCATAAGATAAAAGGGTTAGAAAACATAAATCATGAACATGGTCAATGCAAAATAAACATCTTTAAAACACTTGTGATATACTTGTAGAAGTAACCTTAGTTCATTATTATGGGATATTTACCTTTAACCAACATAGAGATCATATGAGATATAACATGGAATTCGGTGTCTACCCAAAACCAAAAAGAGGTGTTCTCACTTGCCAAGGGAAGAATCATGAACTTCTAGCTTACGTTGATCCACTATCTAATGTCTATCTAGACAAACCTATGGTAGCAAATATTTTATGGGACATGGGTTGTAACAACCCGAAAAACTAGTAAGACCAAGCTAGAGCCTAATGGAAACTAGTAGGTGAAACTAGAGCCTAACGAGTTTGTTTTAGAGTTTGACTTGGGTTTTATGTTGTAAAAATGGTTTCCCGAGCTTAGGTTGAGGATTTTATTGGTTGAATGTCAAGGCATGTGTTAGACCCCGTAGTTTAGAAGACCTTCTAAGGTTTGGTTAAGGGTTGCCAGGGAAAGTGCCAAGCAAAGGGGGTAAGGCCTAAGACAAAGGCCAAGGTTGCCCTACCTTGGCCAAGCACTGCCTCAAGTCCACAAGCCACTTCACGGCCAGTGGTCTTGACCACGGTTTGTAGAAGTGTCCCTGAAGAGGACTTAGCTTAGTGGGAGGCAAAGCCTTGAGGCCAAGCTACTGCCCCAAGTCCACGAGCCACTTCACGGCCAGCGGTCTTGACCACGGTCTGTAGAAGTGATCGTGAAGATACCTTAGCATCTAGGGGGTTATCAAGGTGGAGAGGAACCCTTGTCAAGGGAACACGGGCACCACCATGAGCTGTGGTGCCCCTCACGACCCGTACAAGTGGGCGTGGTCCCTGACGGGGCTTCCCAAGTTAGAGATTTTTAAGTAATTTCGTTTTAACTTATTATTAAGTGGGGTTGATTTTAAATGGATTATATCATATATATATAAATATTTTTAAGTCTTAAAACACCTATTTACTCCATTATCTCCAAATACCCAAATCAAATCCCAACTTCACTTCTCTCAAATATTTTTCTCTCTAAGAAGAAGACCTCCAGTGAAGAACAAGGTCAAGGTCAAGCGAGGGGTTCAAGAACCAACCTTTCTCCTCCAATTTCATGTGGATTTCAACCTAAGGTATGGATGCTTTTCATTCTTGGTTAGCTATCACCAAGAATCCCCTTCAAAGTATGTTTCCAAATCCCCCAATTCTAGGGTTTTTCAATCTAGTCATGGGTCTCCTTCCAAAACGAATTCAATTGTTTGATTAAGGTTTATTATGATTTATTATGATGATTTATGATTGGATTCATGGAGTATTGACGGATTTTAATGAAAATATCCCTTGGACCCATGATTTCCCCTTCATCCTAATTTGTGAACTAGGGTATGACTTGATTGATCATGTAAGCTTTTCAATTGATTATGTTTATGTTTATTAAGTTGTTGAATAATGAATTTCCCCTATCTAGTATTGTAATTCTAGAAGTTAGGGTTGATCTTGATTCTTAGCCTTGAAGGGGAAATTGAGGGTTTAGATGTGGACCTCTAAGATTGATTAATTTCTTGGTGAATTGCCTTAGATTAGATCACCTAGACATGAATTTATTATGAATGAATCTTGTAGACATGAACTAATTTGATTAGGTCTTATGTGATGGATCATGGTTGAAGTAGTATTGAGATTTAGTTTACTTGATGTTATATGTCTATAATTGAGTAAGAATGAAGCAAATAGTTAAGTTTACCTTGAGAGTTAGATTTACATTATTACCATGTGAGGTGTTGCTTGAGGGTAATTCTCATAATATGAAGATGATTCCTAAGTCTTAAATGGTAAAAACTAATATGAATAAGTTAAGGATTCTTAGGCTTATAAAAGGAAGCTATTATGTAGGTTGAAGTTGTATATGGCATTATTGTGCAAAGACTTCACCCACATGACCTATAATATGGTCATATGAGTTTATGCATGAAATGAATGGATTACTTGAGTCATGGTTGTATCTATGTTATATATGTTGAATGCAAGATGTGTTGCCTCAATGTGACCCTTGAATGCAATATATGTGAATTTTGTGTGATTGTGGTATTATGTCCATGCTTATGAACACTTTGAGAAGGAAGTGTCTATGATGATAATATTTTTGTGGTGTCAATTGAAATGCTAGTTCTCATATGCACATTTACATACTTTTATGCATAAAATGCTCATGATCATGTTGATCCACTTGAAAGGTGGAGGTGTTTAATTATTGTGTATATTGTGGTATTGATGCAAGATCCTTCTTTCCAATACCCCTATACATGACTATGTATGATATGATATGATTATGTATGATATGTTATGACTATGATAGTCTTGTTGTGTTGAATGAAAGGCCATTCTCTTGAACACACTATGAATATGATGTGAAAAGTTTACTCACATGTTGATGATTCTAAGGTTGAAAGGACATTCTCACCCTAATGAATCTTGAGCTATTATGATATATGATGGTTAGAGTGCCTAGTGCATTCTTTTATGAAGCTAAACTTAAGTAAAGACTTAAAGTGACTTTTAAAGGAAATTATGCTTAGCACCGAGAGGATATGGAAATGAGATGGGAGCTTTTACGTTAGAAAATCCGGCTTTCCCAATGTATCTAATCTCATGAGATGGAAACCTTTTACTTTAGCAAGTCTGGGTTTCTAGAAGAAATCTCCCTATCCCATAACTACGTGCCCCCGTAGGTCTTAGCTAGTGAATCCACCTAAAAGCTATTATGTAAGTTCTACCTTAGGTAAGTAGGACGTCTCTTTTCGTTGTGGGAGTAAGACACCGGATTCCATGTAGCTCACATGGTCTATGTCGGTTAAGGCTATTATCCCTATATAATATGAATATGAGCTATGATAAGTACATGGACTTTAATTATGACTTTTTAAGAGGTACTACTTAGTATGAGTGGGGGTATGTGACTTCACTTATACACTGCACAAGTGGACTTTAAGAGGGGTTATGGTTAGGTTCTCTTTTGTTATGAAGACTTATGAATTATGTATGTATGATATGCATGAATGTTAAGGTTGACTTTACTTGTTACAAGTTATGATCATAAATGTCTCCTTACTTATGTATGTAGATTATGGATGAATCAAAGGTTAGATATGTATGTTGTTGGTGATCTAAATGTGATACCTAGCATTTGGTAGGGTTATGGGATCTTACCTTTGCATTGCACTAGTATGACTTTGGGTTGCTTATATGTTGGTATGAACTTATGTTATGCATAATCATGGTGGCCTAAAAGTGAGACTTAGTGTAGATAGGATTATGGGATCCTGTCTATGCATTGCACAAGTGTAGCTTAGGGTTGCTCATGTGATAGTTCTATTATGTTGATATGATCTTGGTATTTACTTATGCATGTGAACTATGTCTTGTGAAGATTGGAGTATGCATTATGTGGTGTTTGAGACTATGCTTGTAATTATGATGATATCCTTTATGTTATGATGAATTGTGCATGGTTTGTCTAATGAGCTACATTCTCCAACTATTTCAAAGATGATGTTCAAAAGTGGCATGAAGCATGGTTTCAAACAAAATGTCCCATTTTTATGCATGTTTTAAGGATTTTCTTGCATGGCTTCCATACTTAGTACATTTTGTGCTAACCCATATTTCTACATTTTCTACAAGTGTAGGCTTTTGTTATATCGGATGCTATTCTCGTGGCTAGGACTCTAGTTGATCAAGAAGAAGAAGATTGGTGAGTCCTCATAGTATTCGAGGGCTTGACCACATTTCTTTTATGTCTTTCCTTTATGTTTTAGATTTATCTAAGGGTCGTGTCATAAGATTATATTCAAAGAGTTTTTATTCTAATGTTATAGATGGTTTGAGACATAGTGTCATAGACTCTTTTATTTTTATAAAGAACTTCGATTGTAAAGAAAAGTTTTAAATTTTACACATTTTTCCTTATATTCTTATGTAAAGATTCTAAGGACTTGTATGAGACTTTTCAGAGTCTTGTATGTTGTGTCACGTCTAGGGGGTAGTCTCGAGTTGTGACAAACTTGGTATCAGACCATAAGTTTTGGGATGGCTTTAGGATGTCTCAAACCACGTCTAGTATAGTATTGTTCATCGGTGTGAGTCGCGACATATCTATGAGTGAGAGGCTATATGAAGTTAGGAAACTTCACCTCTTCATTTTCTAGTCGTGCCATAGAGTTTAACTCTATAATGTCTTTCTCTCTAATCGATGGTATTCAAGATGTGACTACTCGAAGGGATCTTGTTATAAGGAAGAAGGGAGAAGGTGTTGGTTGAAATGCCAATGATGGCTATGTGACTAGATAGGACTTGATATGCTAGATTTAGATGTCATCCTTAGGATGGATTGGTAGAGTTATTGTTATGCTCCTATGTGATATTAGAACATGTATAGTCAACTTGTTAGTCCCTAAATGAGCTTATCCGAGAGTGTAAGGGGGAAAGATCTATGCCATAAGTTTGGATTATGTTTTGTCTTAAAGTTGACTTTGAGGGTTGCATGTACCACCTAGTTAAGGTGAAGAAGAAGAAGTGTAAGTGTTGACCAACTTTAAAGAGTTAGTTATCTCTTAAGATTGATCTTAAGTATGGTCATTTTGAGCAGGGTGTTTATATAATACCTAGGTTTGATTGGTTGGTAGATCCCACCAAAGGTGATAATATGGGTTCCTTGATAGGTTTTGCCCTTAGAAAATGAGAGATTTCCCGATGCTTAAGGCTAGAGGAAGAGAGGATAAGAAAGTTCCTCCTAATGGTTCCGGTATGTGTTATACCTTATTAGATTCCGGTATTACTTGTCTTTTGTGACTTGATAAGCTAGACCTTGATGTTGTCCTTAGTATGAATGGGCTTCATAGTTGTTTTATGATATTGATGGTAGAACCCTACTTGACCATTTTTTAGTTTTGGTAGGTTGTAAAGTTTAGTGAAAGAGGTTGTTTGAGTGATACCTTTATATGTTGAGTGAATGGACTCCCCTAAAAAGGATAGAAGTGTAATTCACCATGGTCTAGAATCACCTTGTGTGATGGATGTGAAAACTTAGTGATGAGTTGCCCCGACCTTAGAGTTGAAAGAAATGGTGCTTAGAAAAGTCCGTATAAGTTTACTTCCATGAGGAAGATGATGTTCGTGAGGGTAAGGTCATTGAGTGTCTTTGATGTCCATGATTTAGATTGGCTTGGAATACTCACCTTGAGAAGTTCATTGAATTTGGGAAGTTTAGTCCCAGTTTTGTAGGCTCATATGAAATCTTGAAGTGAAGTTAGTACGGTTGGGATGCATTGTTGATAAACTTCTATTAATTTTAAACCCAACTTGGCCATTATGAGTTTGTGATGGGTTGGAGGATTTGATGATTAGTGGTGTATAAGTGATGCTTAGAGAGTGTTAAGGGTGGTATTTTAGTAAGGGTTATAGTTTAAAGTGTTTATTTGGGAGGCCAAGGGCCAAAGAGATGTCCCAATATCCTTATGTTCCCTTTTATTCCTCCTCTAGCTCCATATGATAAGTCCTCCTTGACTCATTTTACAATTTTGGAGTCTTGGATGTTATGTGTGTCCTATGATTCCCTTGTCCCTTAAAGTTACTCTTGTTAACCTTGGTAGGGTTTGGATGCATGATCATTAGACCTCTATTATTTTTAGAACCCGGTAAGGTCATAATGAGTCTTGGTAAAGCTTTAGGTTTGTTTGAAAGGAGTAGTATTTGAGGTCTCCGTAAGGGGCTTAGTCCCAAGAGGGAGATCATGTGCTTAGATAGCAAAATTGATTGAGTGTCCCGATATCCTCATCCATTTCTTCTATTCCTATTCTAGCTTGAAACCAAGATTTCTGTTTGGACTTGTTCCATTTCTAGGAGTCATGAGTATTTTAGAGATTTCCATGACCTCCTTATGTTATGCATGTTTTTGAAAGATTCTTATTTTGTATAAAATGAGTTGTTCATTATTTACATGTTCCTCATATTGTTGTCCATCTTAGTATGATGATGGCATATTTGACTTCATGAGATGAGGTGATGAACATGCTTTGTTATGCTTTTGATGAAATGGCACATTGGCTCCATATTGTTGTGTTGAGTTTTTTTTAATGGGAAAATGTAGTCCCTCCTATGATTATGTGATTGAAGATGTTTAGAGGAGTTGGTATAGTCTCACTCCCAAGGGGGAGATGGTGTGCCTAGCTAACATTGTTGTTATGTGCTTATGTGTTGCCATGACTTCCTTATATAATGCATGTTCATGAAAACTTGTGTTTTGAAAGGAAATGAGTTTATGTGAATTGTTTTCCCTCATGTTGTAGTGCTTTGGGTAAGAGGTGCCTATTGTACTTCATAAGAAGAATACATGAGCATGCTTTAGTTTGGAGTTGAGAAATTCCTCCTTGAATGAAATGCTTTTTGAGAGTAAATTGCATAATATGCTTAATGATGTTATGATGAGCATGATTTGAGTGGGAGAAGGTAATTCCTCCAATGAAATGAGAATTGTTGAAGTCATGATGCATAATGAGTTTGTAGATGTAGTTCCTACTTCCTTGTATTGCATTGAGTATGTTTGTGATGGAGTTGATCTTTCCTCCTAGTTTTGTGCATTGTTAATGATGTTGCATGCATGATGAGCTGCTAGTCTTGAGTCGTTATCCCTTAATGTGTTTAAAGTTCATTCGAGGACGAATGTTCCTAAGGGAGGGATAATGTAACAACTCGGAAAACTAGTAAGACCCAGCTAGAGCCTAATGGAAACGAGTAGGTGAAACTAGAGCCTAACGAGTTTGTTTTAGAGTTTGACTTGGGTTTTATGTTGTAAAAATGGTTTCCCAAGCTTAGGTTGAGGAGTCTAGTGGTTGAACGTCAAGGCACGTGTTAGACCCTGTAGTTTAGAAGACTTTATAAGGTTTGGTTAAAGGTTGCAAGAGGAAGTGCCAAGCCAAGGGGGCAAGGCCTAAGCCAAAGGCCAAGGCTGCCCAACCTTGGCCAAGCACTGCCCCAAGTCCACGAGCCACTTCACGGCCAGTGGTCTTGACCACGGTCCGTAGACGTGGCCGTGAAGAAGACTTAGCTTAGTGGGAGGCAAGGCCTTGAGGCCAAGCTACTGCCCCAAGTCCACGAGTCATTTCACAGCCAGTGGTCTTGACCACGGTCAATAGAAGTGGTCGTGAAGATGCCTTAGAATCTAGGTTCTTAGCAAGGTGGAGCGGCACCCTATTCAAGGGACCACGGGCACCACCACAAGTCATAGTTCCCCTCATGAGACGTACAAGTGGGCGTGGTCCCTGACGGGGCTTCCCAAGTTGGAGATTTTTAAGTAATTTCGTTTTAACTTATTATTAAGTGGGGTTGATTTTAAATGGTTTATATCATATATATAAAAAGTTTTAAGTCTTAAAACACTTATTTACTCCATTATCTCCAAATACTCAATTCAAATCCCAACTTCCCTTCTCTCAAATATTTTTCTCTCTAAGAAGAAGACCTCCATTGAAGAACAAGGTCAAGGTCAAGCTAAGGGTTCAAGAACCAACCTTTCTCCTCCAATTTCGTGTGGATTTCAACCTAAGGTATGGATGCTTTTCATTCTTGGTTAGCTATCACCAAGAATCCCATTCAAAGTATGTTTTCAAATCCCCCAATTCTAGGGATTTGCAATCTAGTCATGGGTCTCCTTCCAAAACGAATTCAATTGTTTAATTAAGGTTTATTATGATTTATTATGATGATTTATGATTGTATTAATGGAGTATTGATGGATTTTGATGAAAATCTCCCTTGGACCCATGATTTCCCCTTCTTCCTAAATTGTGAACTAGGGTATGACTTGATTGATCATGTAAGCTTGTCAATTGATTATGTTTATGTTTATTAAGTTGTTGAATCATGAAATTCCCCTATCTAGTATTGTAGTTATAGAAGTTAGGGTTGATCTTGATTCTTAGCCTTGAAGGGGAAATTGAGGGTTTAGATGTGGACCACTAAGATTGATTAATTTCTTGGTGAATTGCCTTAGATTAGATTACCTAGACATGAATTTATTATGAATGAATCTTGTAGACATGAACTAACTTGATTAGGCCTTATGTGATGGATCATGGTTGAAGTAGTATTGAGATTTAGTTTACTTGATGTTATATGTCTATAATTGAGTAAGAATGAAGCAAATAGTTAAGTTTACCTTGAGAGTTAGATTTACATGATTACCATGTGAGGTGTTGCTTGAGGGTAATTCTCATAATATGAAGATGATTCCTAAGTCTTAAATGGTAAAAACTAATATGAATAAGTTAAGAATGCTTAGTCTTAAAGAAGAAAACTATTATGTAGGTTGAAGTTGTATATGGCATTATTGTGCAAAGACTTCACCCACATGACCTATAATATGGTCATAAGAGTTTATGCATGAAATGAATGGATTACTTGAGTCATGGTTGTATCTATGTTATATATGTTGAATGCTAGATGTGTTGACTCAATGTGACCCTTGAGTGCAATATATGTGAATTATGTGTAATTGTGGTATTATGTACATGCTTATGAACACTTTGAGAAGGAAGTGTCTATGATGATAATGTTGTCGTGGTGTCAATTGAAAGGCTAGTTCTCATATGCACCTTTACATACTTTTATGCATGAAATGCTCATGATCATGTTGATCCACTTGAAAGGTGGAGGTGTTTAATTATTGTGTATATTGTGGTATTCTTTCCTATACCCCTATACTTGATTATGTATGATATGATAAGACTATATACGGTATGATATGATTATGTACGATATGTTATGACTATGATAGTCTTGTTGTGTTGAATGAAAGGCCATTCTCATGAACACACGACGAATATGATGAGAAAGGTTTACTCACATGTTGATGATTCTAAGGTTGAAAGGACATTCTCACCCTAATGAATCTTGAGCTATTATGATGTATGATGGTTTGAGTGCTTAGTGCATTATTTTATGAAGCTAAACTTAAGTAAAGACTTAAAGTGACTTTTAAAGGGAATTATGCTTAGCACCGAGAGGATATGGAAATGAGATAGGAGCTTTTACGTTAGAAAGTCTGGCTTTCCCAATGTATGTGATCTCATGAGATGGAAACCTTTTACGTTAGCAAGTCGGGGTTTCTAGAAGCAATCTCCTTATCCCAAAACTATGTCCCCCTGTAGGTCTTAGTTAGTGGATCCACCTAAAATCTATTATGTAAGTTCTACCTTAGGCAAGTAGGATGTCTCTTTTCGGTGTGGAAGTAAGACACTGGATTTCATATAGCTCACATGTTCTATGTTGGTTAAGGCTATTGTTCCTATATAATACGAATACAAGCTATGATAAGAACATGGACTTTAATTATGATTTCTTAAGAGGTACTGCTTAGTATGAGTGGGGGTATGTGACTTCACTTATACATTGCACAGATGGACTTTAAGAGGGGTTATGGTTAGGTTCTCTTATGTTATGAAGACTTATGAATTATGTATGTATGATATGCATGAATATTAAGGTTGACTTTACTTGTTACAAGTTATGATCATGAATGTCTCCTTACTTATGTATGTTGATTATGGATGAATCAAAGGTAAGATATGTATGTTGTTGGTGATCTAAATGTGATGCCTAGCATTTGGTAGGGTTATGGGATCTTACCTTTGCATTGCACTAGTATGACTTTGGGTTGCATATATGTTGGTATGAACTTATGTTATATATGATCATGGTGGCCTAAAAGTGAGACTTAGTGTAGATAGGATTATGGGATCCTATCTATGCATTGCACAAGTATAGCTTAGGGTTTCTTTTGTTATAGTTCTATTATGTTGATATGATCTTGGAATGTACTTATGCATGTAAACTATGTCTTGTGAAGATTGGAGTATGCATTATGTGGTGTTGGAGACTATGCTTGTAATTATGATGATATCATTTATGTTATGATGAATTGTGCATGGTTTGTCTTATGAGCTATATTCTCCAACTATTTCAAAGATGATGTTCAAAAGTGGTATGAAGCATGGTTTCAAACAAAATGTCCCTTTTTTATGCATGTCTTAAGGATTTTCTTGCATGGCTTCCATAATTAGTACATTTTGTGCTAACCCATATTTCTACATTTTCTTTAAGTGTAGGCTTTGGAGATATCGGATGCTATCCTAGTGGCTAGGACTCTAGTTGATCAAGAAGAAGAAGATTGGTGAGTCCTCATAGTATTCGAGGGCTTGACTACATGTCCTTTATGTCTTTCATTTATGTTTTAGATTTATGTAAAGGTCGTGTCCCTAAGATTGTATTCAAAGAGTTTTTATTCTAATGTTATAGATGGTTTGAGACATAGTGTCATAGACTCTTTTATTTTTATAAAGAACTTCGATTGTAAAGAAAAGTTTTAAATTTTCCGCATTTTTCCCTATGTTCTTATGTAAAGATATGCTAAGGGCTTGTATGAGGCTTTTCGGAGTCTTGTACTGTGTGTCACGTCTAAGGGGTAGTCTCGTATCGTGACATGGGTAATCGCCATTTGTCCATTCGGTATTAAGCATAAACCCCATAGAATAGTCATTAGTCTTAACTTATCTTAACATTCATGAGACATGGGTATTCACCGCTTGTCTTATCGTTAGAATAGTTCTTTAACTTGAATCATCTTAAGCGAGAGAACCTTTCAACCTTATGAATCCTTTATGTGAGGAAACCCTTTCACACTCATGGTTGAGTAGTATGTGATAAATCGTTTCACAACACAACAACAACATTGATACTTCACTCTCAAAGCATCCTTAAAATATTTACATCAATTTCATAAATAACATGCATATCTTTATAAACTCATCTTTCATGATTCAAAAGTTTCATCATATGATCATAGTCTAGAAATCATGGATTTCGCATGGGTTCATGGGAATTCAACTTAGAAACATGCAATTACTTCAATTCATGCATAAAAACATATAAAACAATCAATTAGATCATAATTGAAAAGAACTCATGCAATTGAGTAAAACTTTAACTTCCATTGGAGATTATACCTTGTAAAAATGGAGAATCTAGGAACCCTATGGAGGAAAGGACTCCATAGGTGAATGTTATCATACCTTGATACCAAGAGCTTGAAATGGAATGGTGAATTTGGAGACTTTACCTTGAAAACGTAGCCTTCTTCTTCAAGCTTTAGAGATAGAAATATTGGGGAAAAACTTTGATCAACTTTCAGAATTTAGGAGAATGAGTTCAATTGGGTAATTTGGGGGTAAAAACGTTTATATAGGGTTTATAATAGAAGGTAAAACGACATAGTATTGGGTTAGGATAATTAGGAAAAGATCCAAAAGCCCTTCTAACAATAACTACCAACCTCCATCGATTGTGGGGACCTACGGTCAGTGGGCCCACCTACGAACTATCTTGGTCAACCGTCGATGGGTTCAGAAACTTGTTACTTAGACCCTCAACTAACAAGACCCATGTACGACCCGTTTTTCAACCTACAGTCAGTATATGGCCTCAATGAGTCCAACTAAAAATTCTTAAAAATCTCACTAAGTCTGCAACTCACCTACGACACCTATTTACTACTCGTACATTGAATGACGGACCGTCCTGGTGAATCGTAAATAGATATCGGGACTAGACACTTTTGAAATTATTGGACTTACCACCTATGGATCCACCTACGGCCCATAAGTCAGCCCACGGACCGTCAATGGTTTTGTCGATACTAGCACCAGTTTTCTAGAAACCTGTAAATTTTCCATCTTTTCAAATCTGAGGTGTTACAATATCTCCCCCTTGGGAACATTCGTCCTCAAATGGGATTCAAGACATCATACGGAGGGTAGGAACTTAAACCTAACATGAATACAATCACATAAATACACATATCCGAGGAGGAAACATCAACTCCAAGCAAAAACATGTTCAAAACATCATTTCATAAGGTACATATACAGCTCATATTCAATTGCACATAATCATAAAGAAATCTATCAAATAAACTCATTTTCTAAAAAATCAGGCTTTACATGAACATGCATAAATGAGAAATCATGGGAATATCTAAGACTCATGAAACCAAAAGAGTAGGGACGGAGGGAAAAGATGAGGATAACGGAACATCATATCGTCCTCGGCCTCCCAGGTAACACCCTCAACTAATTGATTCATCCAAAGAACCTTTACAGAAGCAACTTCTTTGTTTCTTAACTTCTTAACTTGTGTCACGACCCAAGGTAGCCCCTAGGCGTAACATGGCGTATAAGACCCCGAGAGGCCCCATACAAGCCACTTATCTTTCACATACAAGAAATAAAATAAAGATATCAAAAGACAGTTTCAACATATAAGAGTTTTATAGAGAAAAATGGAAATCTAAACATCATTTCAAAATCATCTAGTACATAAGAATGAATGTGGGCATAGCCCGTATATCATGTTCCAAAACTAAAAGTTAGGAAAGACTAAAAACAATAAATGTCTGGTCCTCGAAGCATGAGGACTCATCAAAGCTCCAAATCTCCTCAAAGAACTTTAGCCACGAAACTTGGAACCCTAACTATCAGACCCTACATTTGGGGAAATGTAGGCAAGAGTATGTGTTAGTACGAACATGTACCGAGTATGATAGCCATGCATAGAAACATATAAAATCATGTTAAAAAGGGACATTTTCATGAGTGCAATGATCAAGCTAAAACATAAAACTTGAGTGTTAGAAAACATAAGTCGTAAAACATGATCAATGCAAGTGAACATCATCTTAAACATGTAAGAGATACTTCCTTGAAATAACCTTGGTTCATCTTAACTTGCTTGTGGGAAGTAGCCTTAACCTACATATAATATCATGTGAGCTAATAACATGGAATCTGATGTCTCCCACACCGAAAAGGGGTTGTCCTACTTGCCAAAGTAAGGACCATGAACTTCTAGCTTATGTGGATCCACTAGCTAATGTTTGTCTAGACAATCCTATGTTGTACATAGTTTATGGGACACGGGTAATCGCCACTTGTCCACTCAGTACTAAGCTTAACTTCCACGGAATAGTTCTTAATCATATTCATCTTAGCTCTTAAAGGAACATTGGTAATCGCCTCTTGTCCTTACATCATGTGACATGAGTAATCGCCTCTTGTATTTCAATAAGAGAACATGGGTAATCGCCTCTTGCCTCAACATTAAAATAGCTCCTTAACATTGGTTCATTTTAGGTGAGAAGACCTTTCAACCCTAAGAACCTTTTCACAAATCATGCATTGATGTGTATATGATGAATCCTTTCAACAACACAACAATTACAACATTATTGATAATTCACTCAAAGCATCCTTAAAACATTTACATAAACTTCATAAGAACATGCTTGATTTCATAAACTCTTCTTTCATAATCCAAAACTCACATCATCTGATCATAACTTGGAAAAACATGAAAATTAGATGGGTTCATGGAGGATCATCATAAAAACATGAGATTAACTCAATTCATGCATAAAAGATCATAGATCAATCAATTAAATCAATAATCAAAAGAACCCATAACATAGAAGAAAAACCCTAACTCAATTGGAGATTTCTAACTTTGAAAATTGGGGAAGTTGGGAACTCCATGGAGGAAAGGGCTCTATGAATAAAAACCATCATACCTCAATGCCAATTTCTTAACTTCAATGGAGGATTAAGAGTCTTGACTTGAAACCCTAGGTTGAATCCTTCTTCTTCAAGCTTTCTAGAGAGAAAAATATTTGAGAGAAAGACTTGTTCTTCTTTTAGGAATTTGAGAGAATGATTTCAATTGGGGAAAATTAGGGGTTAAAACGCTTATATAGAGGTTTTGGTGTAGGGTAAAACAACATAGTATTAGGCTAGGATAATTAAGAAAAGACCTAAAATCCCTTAAGAAAATAACTACTCGACGATGGGGACCTACGGTCTATGGGTCAACCTACGGACCGTCCTGGTCCACCGTCGATTGGTTCAGAAACCACTAAATTTGGACTCCCAACGACGGACAAGACCTACGTACGGTCCGTGGGTCCATCGACGGACCGTGGACCACGGTCGTAGGTCCCAACACTGGACCTCAAAATTTCTCTAAGTCTAGGACTCACCTACGAGACATATCTATGACTCGTGCATTGTATGACGGACCGTCCTGGTGAACCATTGAAAAATACAGAAAACTTGACATTTTGAAAAAACTAATTGGCCAACCACAGACCTGACCTACGGTCCGTGGGTTGTTATTGTAGAAATATGAACGTAATACTAAGACGAACATAAATACAATATAGTAGCATTAGCTTCTCTATGAACATAATACTAAGACGAACATAAATGCAACATAGTAGCAACTTCTCTATGAACATAATACTAAGAAGAACATAAATACAACACTCCATGAACATAATACTAAGATGAATATAAATATAAAATTACGCGACTTAGACGAGAAAGGGAAAAACCCAATTTCATGAAAAATGTGATATAATATGGTGTAAATGAACACCTAACAATATAATCGTAAGCCACACATAAGATTTCACACAATGTTGCTCTTAATTTCACGAATCAACAGAAAGCCTAAATGATAAAGCACAAACTCGGAATAAGGGATAAAGAACTTTTACTAAATCAGTTGATAAACTACGAAATCAAGTTCAAAATACACAGCAAAATTCTTCGATCATCAACAGAAATGCATATGCAAATGGTGAAGGAGATGAAAAGGAGAAAGGATATTTTTTGGGTCTTTTACGTTGTAGGAGGGAAATAGGGGGAAAACAAGAATTGGGAGTTGAAGATGTGGGGGACCCGGCGCGTGCAATCATGTGGACTATTTGTTTGGTTTATGTGTTGAGGTCAGCGTTTAAGTGTGTAGAAAATAGAGAAATATGAAGTTTAGAGGGGTAATAGGACACCCGTGAAGTTGGAGTGTGTAGTTGGGATTTCAGGTATAGGTTGGGGGGGGGGGGGGGGGCA